>JAHKKF010537060.1:0-17151 GCA_019740295.1 Labeo calbasu
CAAGGGCGACCCCTAGTGTCGTACACTACTCGACACAACGTCTCCGTTCCCTCCATCAGGGAACGAGGGTTACCATACGTAACCGAGACGTTTTTCCTTCTGGAACATCAGTGAGTGTTTGAACCTTCTGTAATAGTTGCATATGAGTCCCTTAGTTGTCCTCAGTGTGAAAAGATGGATCTCAAAATCATACAGTCATTGCTGGAAAGGGTTCAAATACACAAAAATGCTGGAAAACCAATGAATTTGTGAGACCTGAATGACTTTTCTTAAGAACAGCAGGCAACTACTCAGGACAAACAAGGTACTCATGAAAAACTATCACTAAACAAAAAAGAAAAACACAGCTGTTGATCATTCAGGTAACAGCACAGTATTAAGAATCAAGGGGATGTAAACTTTTTAACAGGGTCATTTTTATGAATTCAACTATTATTTTCTCTTGTGGACTATATGTAAACATCTTTCATGTGAAATAGCTTATTCAGGTCAGTACTAACTAATAACATGCATTTTGTATGGTCCCGCTTATTTTGGTAAAATAATTAACATTTTAGGGGGGTGTAAACTTTTGACCTCAACTGTATATATTAGCCTATAAATTAGGACAAATTGAGGCTGGTTCAGCGTATAATTTAGGTGTCATGAGTTCATTCACTAAAAACGCTTAATCAGACAGCTGAAAACCCTCAGTTATATCCTTTTCTCCTAGTCATGCCAGAATGGCTACTTCAGTTTTGCTGTCACCTTTCCAAAAACCGCAAAACCGCTAACAATGCTTTCTGTCCAGATGTGTCCACTTCGGACAAAAGCTGCTGACCCCCTTAAACCTGGACCTGAGACAGGACAAAATAAACACAGCCGTGGAAAGCTGTGAATAATATCTCGGAAAAAAGGGTGTCGGACATAACGCAGTGCTGGATGATACCATCAGACTCATGGACAGATGGCCAATTTTCACTAAGTATAAAAAGGACCATTGTTTAAGTATAAAGTACTTATTTTGGAATAACTGGTTTAACACGTTCAGAGGTATTTACATATGCTGGAGTAAACCTCCTGCTTCTTTCATTTTCGTACAAAATGCGTTTCTACTTGTCAAAATTCTGATATGGTTCAACTACTTCACGTGCAAAAAAGTGTCAAACATTTACTTCAGTGAACACATGAAATCATATTACACTTAAAACTGATAGTCAGCTTCATCTAGTGAACTCTAAACACAGTCTGTTTAAAACAAAACCATATTTCATAGTATGTTATACATATCCATATGCTAAATGCAGCAATCCTTTTGTTTTACAGAGTTAAGTATAATAAAAAAATCCCAGTGAGATGGGATTTATGTATCAAGATAATGACAGAAAATAGCACAGCGAGTTAAAATTATATATATTTAAGACTCACCTTTGTCTTTAAAATGTTGTTCCTAGCAGGTAAAATGGAAAGAGGACCTTGATGATGAAGACTTTGATACTGCCTGAAAAAAAAAGTATGTCTGAATAAAATGTGGTGACAAAACATTATTTAAAACGTGTTCTAGAAATTACCTATTTGTTTTGTAAGTTTTGTTTTGGACATATATGTAACGTTTTTAAAGACGCATATGTATGGTCTATGTATTTTAATCTATCTTCTAATTTAATACATCTTAAATATTGAAAAATAACGGTAGGCAAAGACATACTTGGTCCATGTCTCAATATTATAAGAGGGGTATTTTAACACTTTGATTTCATTTATTAAATTCAATCCACCGTTTTTCTTCCCATAAGAGTGAACATTCCCATTTGTAGATTTTATGGGTCTGGCTTCCAGTCCCCACGTCCAGCTATTTTTAACTGTACAAAACAGCTAGTTTTGCTGCCTGATATTGCAAATTGGTGTGTCTGATTATATTATTTGAATGTATCATCTTAATTATGAGCACACTGGTTTGTAGTTCAAACAGTTTTACCGTTACTGCATGTTGTTTTTCTTCTCCTTATTTTCCGGCTAATGAACCGGAAGTCTCAGGCTTACTTCGCGTTGAAGAAAAAAATGGATATCATAATCAAGCTTTAAAATATTCAAATTATACTACTGTTATTGGTACAAATCAGTGTTTCTTTTACCAAAAGATGGCACTAGTAGTCTGCCCTTTATGAAGGAAAGTGCTCTACAACTAAACTTGTGTCGCTGTTCTTCTCCCATCCGTGTGGAGGCGCTGTAGTGTGTTTGAACGGGCAGTTTCTCATGATCTCAAGCAGGAACTGAGGCATCCTTGACAACAATCGCCGGTTGTCTGTTGTTTGTGTGTTGACGCTTTTGTTTACTTTTGGTGTTCTTCCGACCGTTAATTTTATTCATAAAGATTTTAAAACATTTAAACACTCGTTTTAACATCGCCTCAGCACATTTCAAAATAAGATTCTCTCGGACGCACCGTTTGACGTCCCATATCAGTCAAGTAAGTGAAAGTTTATTAGCTCAGTGTGTTTGCAATCCATTTAGTTACTAACTAAACCTCTCTCTGTTGCTAAAACTAATTTATGGCCGCGTTTGCATGCATGTCGACATTTGTTTCTTACAGCGCAGCTCTATTTAGGTTTTGAGCTGAAATAGCTAGCATGCACGTTTAATGTTATTGTCTCCTGCTGATGATTTGCTTTTAGAGAAACGTATTTGAATAAATAATTTGTGCTAAAATATAGTTAACATATATAAAATATCCTAAAGTAGCTAAATGTTCTGCAAGCATATTGTTTTGTCATTTGATCGGTTCAAACTGTGTGCCAATGCTTTGTGGACACACAAACTTGTATGCTAAAATAGAGTAACGTTAGATGTAAAGTAATAGCAGCTTTGGTATTTTTCAAGTAGGCATCTCAGCAGCTAAACTAGCAAGCTTTTTCACTTCACTACAAATAAGTAGTCATTTTAACAGATGCTTTTATTCAAAGTGCACTTATTACAGGGATCATTCCCCATGGAAAAGCTGGGGTTAAGTGTCTTTGTTTGGGACACAATGGTTATAGTTAATGAACCACCACCTATTGTGGGTATTTAACCTAGAAACATTTGGTCACCAGTCATGTAAGACATATAATTTAGCTTTAGCTAACATTGAAATGTAATGTAAAACCACCCAGTACCTGAAGAAAAATTCTTATGTTTGTGTTTTGCAGGTTTTGTTTTGTAACGTGACATGCATCTGTAAAGGGGTTGTCAAGCTTAACAAAACATCTACAGAGGCTCCATGGAACCCAGTAATGATGTGGCGCTTGATATCATTGTTACCAATGTCGTGTCTGTCTTCAGAACCAGGTGCCATCTAAACCTGCGTACCATCGGCCTAGAGGGGTCTAATGTCATCTACAAGCCTGAAGTGGGAGTAAGTCTAGACTTACGTCTAGAAGTTGATGATACACGGGCCAACTTTTTGAGCGATGTTGCTTGGGCAATTTCTGTTGAGAATGTGTAACAAATGTCTGTCTGAATACTTTAGATCAGTTGTGGGCCCTGTGTCTCACCTGGCTGCCTGTTGACAGCAACACTGCTCAAAAAGTTGCCCTGTGTATCATCACCTTTAGAGCGTTGAAGATGAATTGTTATACTTAAGCACCTATATTCTGGATTTATATATTTTAGTATAGAAAGATTAGAAACTGTATTATCATGGTCTTAAACTTAAAAAAAATATATATTATTATTATTATTTTTTTACAACAGCCATGTTTACCTGCTTACCATGTCTTAGTCATGAGTCATGTCTTAATTAGGGATTAATTAATGGTTAGTATTACCGTTTCATATTTTTATTATCATTAAAAACGCATTTGATTACCGCGTTGAACAACTCAGGATAAATAAATACTGTTCAAAAATTGAGCAAAGTTTTAAGTAACAGTCTTACGTGCGCATAGCACGCAGAGAAGTTTCGTTGTCTGACCAAAAACAGACCAAATTCGCATGCCCTGCTATAAATTTTGACCAGTTGATGAAAAATAAGCTTGTTATACATATGTGATCCTGGACCACAAAACCAGTCATAAGGGTGTTTTTTGAAATTGAGATATATAAATAAATAAGCTTTCCACTGACGTTTGGTTTGTTAGGATAGGACAATATTTGGCCGAGATACAACTATTTGAAAATCTGGAATCTGAAAAAATCAAAATATTGAGGAAATCACCTTTAAAGTTGTCCAAATGAAGTTCTTAGCAATGAATATTACTCATCAAAAATTAAGTTTTATATATTTACGGTAAGAAAATTTACAAAATATCTTCAAGGAACATGATCTTTACTTAATATGCTTATGATTTTTGGCATAAATGAAGAATCTGTCATTTTGATCCATACAATGTATGGCTGGCTATTGCTACAAATATACCCAAGCTACGTACAACTGGTTTTGTGGTCCAGGGTCACATAATCATTTTTTAATTGTTTATCATTTTGACTTAAAAGTTTTATTTTAACATTCCGTAAACGTTATTAGATAAACTGTTGCCAGTTATGTTTTAAAATCCGAACATCATTAATATTTTCGTTTTATGCAAACAAAAAATGTGTTTGTTGTTTTGTTGATTTTAAATATAAAACTTGGTGAAACGATTTATGTGCCAGTACTTTTTGAACATTTCCAGCACATTTTAACAGTACCGTGATAATACTGATAACTGTGATCATTTTGGTCACTATAATCATAAGAAATTTTCATATTATTACATCTCTAGTCTTAATGCAGTGTGATTGTCTTTTAATTTTTTTTTTTTTCCAAAATTTAAAATGTCTAAACTTTCGCATTTGAAACATGTGTTTGAGTATTTTTAGTACAATAAATAACAGAGTGGTTATGCAATAGGTTGAATGGATAAGCTTGTGGCTGATTTGAGAACAGAATAAGATGATTCACTGGTGAAATGCTCCAAATAATGTTATTTTTTTGAAGACCAGCATCTTTTCCTGCTATGTCAGTTCTGTTACATAATTGCTTAACACGTCTAGTGTTTTTTTTTTTACTTCAAAACGTGTTTTGTTACTGTGAAGCTTCAAAATAACATAATGGGGCACCAACATGTGCACAATTCATGGAAAGTGCCATCACATTTTCACCTTATCAGCAGCATTTATCAGTATATGGACAATCATTAACATGTTGCTTATGCTCTGTGGATGTTTTTCCAGAAAGTCCTGATGAAGCTGCGGAAACCACGTATCACTGCCTCTATATGGTCATCAGGGAAAATTATTTGCACTGGAGCAACAAGGTCTTACTAAAATCTGCTTTTCATTTCTCAGAACACTTAATAAGCCAATAGTTGTTTGTGCTGCTGCTGCTGAAATTGTCAATGTCTTTTAAAATTGTGGGGTTTTTTTTACATTAACTGGTGAATTTCCTGCATGTTTTTTTTACATTTGTTTAGTGAGGAGGAAGCCAAACTAGGTGCTCGACGATTGGCCCGCTGCCTGCAAAAGATTGGATTCAAGGTGTCTAAATTGATTAACAGCTACAGTAAACATCTTTGTAGAACATCTGAACGTTGTATAAATGTTATTGTCTCATCTGCAGGTGAGGTTCTCGGACTTTAAGGTTGTCAATGTGTTGGCGGTGTGCTCTTTGCCTTTTCAAATCCGTCTCATTGAGTTCACTAAGAATAACCGGCCTATTGCCAGGTAAGACATTATATTTCCTACACAGAAATTTCATTATACCCATGCATTTTAAAGGAATAGTTTACCTAAAATGAAAATTCTGTCATTAATTACTCAACCTCATGTCGTTTCAAACCCGTAAGACCTTCGTTCATCTTCAGAACACAAATTAAGTAATCTTTGATGAAATCCGAGAGCTTTCTGACTCGGCATAAACAAAAATAACGACTTTATTCAACAATTTTTTTCTATTTCGTGTCAGTCTTCGCCATGCGTTTTACCACAACATATGCTTGTGCGAAGACTGATACGTAAGAATAAATTGTTGAATAAAGTTGTTATTTTTGTTTTCTTTGCCCACAAACGTATTCTTTTAGCTTCATGACATTATGGTTGATTCACTGTTGTCTCATGGACTATTTTAATGATGTCCTTACTACTTTTTTGGGCCTTGAGTGTAGTAGTTGTGTTGCTGTCTATGCAGGCTCGGAAAGCTCTCGGATTTCATCAAAAATATCTTAATTTCTGTTTACGAAGATAAATGAAGGTCTTACAGGTTTGGAATGACATGAAGGTGAGTAATTAATGACAGAATTTTCATTTTTGTGTGAACTATCCCTTTAATAGTATGTGTATTTGTGTTGTGGATGGCCAGTATTAATGAAAGCCGTTAAGAGACAACGGACTGACTTCGCTAGTGTACAATTTGTGCTCATGCTCATTCACATTTGGTATTAACATCCGTTTTGGCCCAATCTGACAACTGGTCAGTGCTAAATACAGGTTTAAACAGTTAGTGATGGATGTAGTGATGAAATCAGAGACCTTCCCTTCAATGAAATCCAGTCACAAGTGGTCACAGGAGGCACATTTGAGATGCATGTTATTACCAGCTGTGAACAGTAATGTGTCTCGCCTGACCACTTGTGATCAGATCGCCAGAGATTGATGTTAACAACGGCTCCAAAGAAACTGTAAGAGTCACAAAAAGGGGAACAGTGTTCTCTAGTGGTGAAACGGTGTATGTGGCATCTCAAAACATGCAAAGGAACATTCTCCTGCAGCTGGATTGCAGGTGTCATCACCGTATTTGTGTCTGTGTGTATTTTTAGTTATGAACCCGAAATCCATCCTGCTGCGTCATACAGAATTAAAAACCTCAGGAGTACAGTGCAGGTGTTTTCCACAGGCAATATCACTGTTACAGGTAAAACACACACTGCATGCACTCACTATCATAATCAGGATTTATCTGGAATGTATTGCAAGCATCTGGACCATTGAAGAACCTTTTAATACAAAGCCAGTTCAGTAATAGTTAACAATAGACGTGACTTCAGTGTCAAGTTACTTAAATGATTTTAAATTACCAAGACTAAAGTTCTTGCCTCGATAGAGCTCATGCAGATTACAGCATTAGTCACATACTTTAAAGAATTATTCCTAGATTATTTAGCCACATTATATTAAAGGCAGCCGAAAGGACTCAAGCTGTGTAGATTATGGAAGTCTGAAAATATAATGCAGTAAGCAACAATGAGGCTCTGGAGTCTTTTATTACTAATACTAATACTAATACTAATAATTGTCTTGGTGTTTTTATGTGTGTAGAAAATATATTTTTTTTTCAGCTGAATATTGTAGCACATTTACTTATTAATAATAGATAACTTAACATTTCTAAAAGTCTGGATTTATTTACAATTTCTTTTTTATATTTATTTATTAATATTGAGATCAACTTTATTTTTAATTAATTTCAATGCTATTTAAGAATCCTTTATGATGTCTGCATGAAAACATTTTCATGTAAATATAACCATGAATAATGAATCCAACCCACTGATTAATACCTGATTTCTTGTATAATCAAAAGCTGAACTAATGTTAGATCTTATTGTTAATGCCCATTTTTTTCCCTCTCTCTAGGACCAAATGTGCAGACTGTGGCATCAGCAGTGGAGCAGATTTATCCTCTGCTTTTTGAGTGTCAGAAAACACTGTCATAAACCACACACGCACACGTAGGCACCAGTTTGAAATGAAAAGCACCTTATCATTGAATGTTTTAAGGCTTGTAACTGTTGTACTGTATGTGTCTCCAAGGCAGCTTTTGCCATTTCACGTCCAAGCGGGTCTGGGTCGTGTGTTTTCAGAGTCATGCCTTTGAACACTGACTTTGGTGTTCGGACCCCACAGTTATTAATGACGACCTCTTAAAACTCAGAAGAGGACCATTAGTGCATTGACATTGTGTTGCTGACATTGTGTAGTTTATAAACACTTGAATTAACTGTATTATATAATGCATGGACACCAAAGTAAAAACTGGCAAGCAGTGACATTTAAGGATCACGTTTTACTGAAACTTCTTGGAAATTTTAGCTAAGTTGATTCTAGTGACGTCTTTGCAACTCATTTAATAAGCCAGAAGCGAGAAGTTAAAGGGCAGACACTTCACATTTGAACAGCAGGTGATGTATATTTGGTGTATACTTTGGACAAGAACACTCTGGGTTCTGAAGGAGTCGTTGGTCCATATGTTTATGTAATATGTGAAAACTTTTGTATTTTATAATAAACAAAATAAAATAACCCCTATATTAAGTCATGGTGTCTGTGTCTCTGCATAAGGAATATCCCAGTATTATTAATATTTAGGCCCACTTGTCATTCTCAAAGTACTCCAAATCTTAGTTAATCGTTTTGTATCTATTTTATGGTTAATTAGATTATGCTTTTATTTTTTATGCTTTTATCAAGTGTAAATTTCATTGTCACAAACAAGTTTAGGCCATTCAGATTCTACCTCTATGGCGGCCTCCGTCGAAATTAGACACAATAGGACATTTGAAACAGTCTTAAAAAAGTGATTTTTAAGGTCTAAGTTTTGAATTTGTCGACTATATTGCGAAATTTAAACAAACTTATTTTGACTATGTTAGGTGGCACGACAGATAGCTGTAGTTGAAGCACTTGGCGTGAGTAAATCAACCACCTTTTCCTCTTTACCACTAGATACAGTGCGAAAAAAAACAAGAATAAACTTTAGAGTGTATTAAAAAATACAAATACAACTTACAGAAACGTGTCATGCCTCATGTATTTTCCCAATTAGTATTGGAACCACCGTGATAACACAGCTTGTGAACATGTGGTGTCACGTAACCTCACATTTGCCTCAGGAAAGTTATTATTAAATTTGCATATAGCTATGTATTCACACTCTGTCGAAATTATCGTAGGCTCAAGATGACAACAAATGAAATTATGCATTTCAAATACTATCAGCTGTTATAAACATAGCCTAAATTAATCTGGTGGTACTGCTGTCATGTTAGTGGCTGTTTCTATGTAAACTGTCCACTACTTGAGAGCAAGTTGCTAATGTATCCGCAGTGCAATTGTAGTTTTACTCATGTATGGACATCTTAATCTTCAGTAGACCTCAGAAGATACTTTTGCTAAACTACAGCAAGACGAAGCTGTTAGCTAACAAGGCATTTAAAATGTTCTTTAGTTTAAAAACGTATAATATTGAGTTAAAACAAAACACAAACGAAGACATTCTTACCTGTGAAAGTCTATCCAGTTTCTTCAGTGATTTATACTTAGGCGGTTTTTACAACTAGATGCCGCTCAGTGTTGTTGCATATTGAAACTGGTCAAAACTTTAATTGTGAGTAAGGACATATTGAGCGTTCCAAGATGGCGGACGCGTCGACCTATCTGGAGCGGTCGAATGTGGCTTCTACCTATACATACTTAAGTCGTGGCTCTCAGAAAACTCCCGCCCTGCAAGCTGCAATTACGAGGTCTACGAGAACGTATATGCTTCTTACGCTGGAATCTTGTACTTGCAGTAATTCCGACATGGCGTGAATGCAGCATAATTCATAGAGGGTTTGCACTTAGGTCACGATTTGGTCAGTTACCCGGATGCGCGGCCATACTGGCGATATTTGTACTACTGAATATGTTGTTCTGCTAATTTATGTTGTCTTAACCACTGGAAAAACACGTGTGAAAGCTGCTAAATCATATAGAGAAGGAAGCAGGAAAGGGCGCAATATTTTGACAAGCTTAAGTTAATAGATGGTAAAGATATGTATGAGCAGTATTTATTAAGATAATAGCCTAATATTTCACCTACATGACCGGAAATGATAAGAACAAACACAAATGTGGTCAAGATTCTTGCCCTGAAAAACCTGATTCAGTTTGGCCAACCACAAACGCCTTTTGTTGCGTCTTTCGTTTTTTTTGCACTCTACTCTTTGATTTGTTATAACTTTTGGCAGTCATTTGACAAGTTTCGTTCATTTCAGTGGCATTGTTCATGTTCAGTGCTCCCAATATGGCCAATTTATGACATGTTGTGAAAGCACTATATTTAGGTGGGAAAAAACTTAAAATTTAAATGTATTTCATTTTTGTTTTATAATAATAATAACATGTACAAAATAAATAATAATAAAATGTTTTAATAAATCTATTTCTGTCAAGAATTTCTTTAATGCATAAAACACAAATGTGGTTTTAAGTAAAAACAACAAAGTAATGGAGAAAGAGACCATTTTTGTTGTTGTCTAAAATCAGTTGTTTTTTTTAATGAACAAAATTTCATTTTGTAATATTACATAACATGCTGATTTGCATTTGCATGACTTGAAAGCATCTCATTCCAGAGAGACACCTTTAATTGTTGTCAAAGGTAGTGCTCAGCACACAAACACTAACATGTGTAACTTTACTTGATTTGACTTGCCTTGACAGAGATCCACCCATACGATTGTAAAGCGCTTTGGGTGTATGGCAATACACAATGAAAGCGCTATATAAATGCGCTCATTCATTCATTCATTCATTCATAGCATGATTACATCATGATTGCACGATTTTCAAAGTGTTTTATAACAGTCAGCTGTAAATTTTCTATATAATCTTAGTCAATACCAAAACTACCTAAAAAAACATTTTAAAAATGAATACAATTAAATCAGATTGCCATATAAACTCTTCTCAACTGACCCATCATTCCATGGGAAGGTTTTTTAAGCTAAATTATCATGACAACATCAATCAGCTTTATCTCTTCAATACTTTCAAATGTGCAGTCACAGGCTTAGCTGTCCTGTTGTTTGCAAATACCCTTGTGCTTCTTCACTCTTCATCTAGGTAAAAAGTCAAACAGTTGCGAGGGCTTTTTCCTCCTGTGAGGGTTGTGCTGAAGCCTCGTGTTTTCTTCTATGGCAAAGCAGCCTGCTGCTCAGGTAATTCCTGCAAAAAAAGACACGTGTTTGATGATTATGTGATGTCCTTTAAAACAAAGTCACTGATGCATGCAATGTGGGGCAACTGTCAAATATTGTAAAGTCATGTGTAAGTGCTTTTGACCCTCACACTGCTATTGTAAAGAAACATTTAGCCGAACGAGGTGTGTAACTTGTAGAACAGGTTGCTAAAAAAAACATTATCATCCCAAATGTCTAGGATTTTCTGTATTTCAAGTCTATCCTTCATTGTAAATTTGTGAATTTTTAGCCATATATAATGTCTAAGATTTATTCAACGCATTCACAAATACCTAGCAAATTTTAATACATTTTATTATAAGCAATAATAAAAGTGATGCTGAGCAAACACTTATAATTAAGGGTGACTTTGACGTCTTTTTTCACTACACATCCTGGCCAGGATTTCAAAATTGCCTAAAATAGCTGGTTTTAGCTTTGTTTTCCTGTTAACATGCACCTAACAGTCTTCATACATTATGTAGTGCCTTGTATTCATACCCCTTTTTTTTATGTTTCGTTATGTTGCTGCCTTATGTTAAGCTGTTTTAAATCAATCTACACTCCATGCACAATGACAAAAAAGAAAGCAAAAACAGAAGTGTCACAACTTCATAAATGTATTAAAAAAACCTTTACAGCCTGAAGTCTTTTTGGATATGTTGCAACAAGATTTGCACATTAACATTTGGCAATTATCTGCCATTCTTCACCTCACCTGGGATCTAGCAGACATTTTCAAGTTTCTCCAGAAATGTTTGATTGGGTTCAAGCCCAGGATGTGGCTGGGCTACTCAAGAACATTCACAGAGTTGTCTATTAGCCACTCTTGCTGTGTGCTTAGGGTCATTGTCCTGTTGGTAGGTGAACCTTCTGCCAGAATGAGGTTCTGAATGCTCTATACTGCGTCTTTATTAAGGCCATCTCAATACAGTATTTTGGTGTACTGAGTTTTTCTTCTACTCTGATGAGTCCCTCAGTCCCCGCCATGGAAAAACAGCCCTATAGAATGACGCTGCTACCAGCACACTTTACTTTTGGGATGGTACTCTGCAGGTGATGAGCAGTGCCTGGTTTCCTTCAAACATATTGCTTGGAATTGAGGTTCATCAGACCAGAGAATCTTGTGTCTCACAGTCTGAGGGTCCTTTAGGTGCTTTTTGGCAAATTCTAATGTGTCTTCACTGAGGAGAGGATTGAGTCTTGCCACACCACCATAAAGTCCAGATCGGTGAAATGTTGCAGTGATGTTTGTCCTTTTGTAAGTTTCTCTCATCTGCATGTATGATCATGGAGCTCAACTACAGAGACCATCAGGTTGTTGTTTTTTCTGAACTTTTCCGCAGATGTGTGGCTTGATGCAATCCTGAGCTCTACAGGCAGTTTTGTTTTAACCTTAGGGCTTGGTTTTTGCTCTGATATGCATTTTCAGCTGTTAGACCTTTTATTAAGATGTGCATGCCTTTCCAGATCATACCCATTCAATTAAATTTGCCACAAGTTAACTTCACTCGAAGTGTAGTAACATCTACAAGCAATATAAATGCTCCTGAGCTAAATTTCAACTGTCCCGGGTAAGGGTATGAATACTTATGCAACAGAATGATTTAACTTTTTAATTTTAATAAATTTGCAAAGATGTTAAAAACCTGTTTTTTGTTTTGCTATTATGGTGTATGAAGCATAGATTGATGTGGGGGAAAAAGTAATTTAAAGCAGTTAAACATAAGAAAGCAAAATAACAAAATGTGAAAAAAAAAATGAAGGGGTATGAATACTTTTGCAAGGCACTGTATATTTGGTATTTGCATTGATTTATCCATTCTCTGTACGCACACCACAATTGGTTGATTATATACAATGCCTAACTACTTTTTAGTCACTACCTTCAGCAAGTTTAAGGACAACAAAGCCAAAAATTAGACGTCTTAGGCAACTTAGAAAACATAGCCAGGACTCGTTTGGGGAGAAAAGAGGACTAACCAACTTAATTTGAGAACAGCACAAGTCAATGGGTCCATTAAAATGAGAGGCATTTGTGTGTGTGTGTGTGTGTGTGAGTGAGTGTGTGTGTGTGTGTGCTTACTTCATGGCAAGCTCCTTAGAGATCTGTTCCAGCGATCGTCCTTTCGTCTCTGGCACAAATACAATCACAAACACCACCAAAACGAAGCTCATAGCAGCATAGGAGAAGATCACGGTGGGCAGGCCGATCCGCTCTGCAACAACAACACATTTCAGTAAATCACCTCTTGAAAAGCACTCCTTTCTGCTACAAAAACTATTTTTTGTTTATTGTTTTGTGCAAAAGTTTGTGTTTCTTTGTGTTTTCATTCCATCTCTGTGGGAACATCCCCACAGGTGGCGAATGAATGTTTGGCAGACTGCCTCTAAACACACAATCCTAACTCCATCCACACTTAGCAATCAGTTTGTGATAACAAAACTTCTATTGGGTTTTGTATATTGATATTGATATTTGCTATTCATCTGTTTCAAAGTTAGGTTATTCGCTTGTTTTTAGGTTAATGCCATATATGCTTGAGTATTAAACAGCTTGAATGCTATGGAAAGTATACTTGTTGCAATATTTCCTTTGTTTACTTTAAGACAGGATGAATAAGCAGCAGTTGTGAAAGTTAGGTTCCTGAGTTTGATGCTTTGTAATCAGCCACTAAGGTTAAAGAGGGTACACTTGGGTGAAGAGAGCCTGCTGCAACCTCAAGCGGAGATGAGACAGACGAAGACTACAACGATGAAGAGAAAAAGTCCCAGAAGAAGACAGAGAAAGGAAATCCGTCTTATGACGCATGAGATACAGAGACTGTTACTTAACTGCTTTGTATGGTATTGTAACCAATAAAATAAGTGTTAATAATCATAGGGTTAAAGGTGTAAAATAAAAAAGACACATTGAAAAACACTAGATATAATGTTTTTTCTCGAATTTTCCATAGGCCCCCTTGCGGACCCCCTTGAATTCCCTGAACTCATTTGAAAAATTGATTTATGTCATTTTAGGTTAGAGCAACACTTGTAGGCTGTGGGAACAACGTGCTGGGTTAAAGTCTAACATTAATAATCAATCCACTGTTTTTCTAGAATAGTACCTCGAATCAAAACAACACATCCTTTTTTACCGTGTTAGTTAATAATCTATGGCAAAATTAACTGTGCTCTTACATAACTCCTGAAGGGACATTATGGTATCTTGCTTTGTCAGATTCTTTTAGAAATGTAATGACATTCATGGCTATAGCATAAACTGTAACTGTCACACCATATATATGTATAGGTAGATGCCACATTTGACTGCTCCCTTGTTTGTCCTGAACAGTTGAACTGCCCACTGTTCTTTAGAAAATTCCTTCAGGTCCCACAAATTCTTTGGTTTTTCAGCATTTCTGTGTATTTGAACACTTTCCAACAATGACTGTATGATATTGAGATCCATCTTTTCACACTGAGGACAACTGAGGGACTCATATGCAACTATTACAGAAGGTTCAAACATTCACTGGTGCTCCAGAAGGAAACACAATGCATTAAAGAGCTGGGGGGGTGAAAACTTTTTGAATTTAAAGAAACATGTGAGTATCTTCTGTAGCTTCTGAAAGGCAACACTAAATAAAAGCATATGATATTTAAGCAAAATTAGAACTTTATTCTGTTCAAAAGTTTACACCCCTGGCTCTTAATGCATCGTTCTTCCTTCTGGAGCATCGGTGAGCATTTGAACCTCCTGTAGTAGTTGCACACGAGTCCCTCAGTTGTCCTCAGTGCGAAAAGATGGATCTCAAAATCATACCGTCATTGTTGGAAAAGGTTCAAATACACAAAAATGCTTAAAAAACGAGGAATTTGTGGGACCTGAAGGATTTTACTGAAGAACAGCAGGCAGTTTAACTGTTCAGGATAAAATAAGGGACTCATGAACAACTATCACTAAAAAAAAAGAAAAAAAAACCCCCGCTGCGGATCATTCAGGTAACACACAGTATTAAAAAATAAAGTAAATGTAAACTTTTGAACAGGGTCATTTTTATCATTTCAACTATTATTTACTTCAACTATTATGGACTATATGTGAATTACTTTTATCTGAAATATATTATTCAGGTCAGCACTAAATAAAAAATAACAACTATTCTGTATGATCCCTCTTATTTTGTATGATTCTGCAAGGTGTATGTACAGTTTTGACTTCAACTGTATGTATTAATTAAATATTACAGGTTTTTAAACGAAATAAATCTAAACTAAATAAAACTAAATGTAAATGCCTTGTTAGCTAACAGCTTCGTCTTGTATTGTGTTCGTTCAGCAAAAGCATCTTCTGAAGTCTACTGAAGATATAGATATTCATGCATATAACAACAGTTGCAAATGTCCATGGACATTCCAATATGGCGAACAGCTTACATATAGCGGCCCAATAGGGCATCTAGCAGTACATATCACACGGTTTCACGTGATGCAGATTCGCAGTTCAGAGTTCACCAAGCTTGAACTTTGGAACGCAGCGAAATGTCAAAGGACACATTCGTATGCATATGAATGGAAGTCAATGGAACAAAAAGTGCAGTGTGACCAACCCTTAACAGTGTCAGATCAGGGACCAGGAGTACAAAAGCGTATTTATCTACTTATCTAAACAGAGACAGCTTCAAACGTCATGGTTTTATTGGATGAGCTTCAGAAGCCAGATACTAATAAACACACTGACTGGACCCCACAATATGACTGGGTCACCACAATCTACTGCTCTCATAGCTGTAAATAGTCCCTTTTTGTGTTTGTGTGTGTATTACCTGTCACAGTAAGGAAGGTCATTGATATGAGCAAATTTGTGGCCCAGTTAAAGGCAGAGATGACAGACACGGCCTTTCCGCGGATGCCAGTCGGGAAGATCGCACTCAGAACCACATGAACCACTGTAGATTGATGATTACACAAAGGGAGACATAAATTAAGTTAAAAAAAAGACAGAGATAATGAAGAAACAGCTTATAAAAATGAAAACTGTACAACATATGCTTTTCATAGAAATGCAACATTAGAAGAATAGTTCACCTTAAAAAAGAAACAAAAACTTTTACTCAACCTCATGTTGTTCCAAACCTATATGACTTCCTTTCTACTATAAAACACAAAATAAAAATATGAAAGAATTATATATACATGTTGGGGGGTGAAAACTTGAATATGCATCAGTTTTCCTTCTGGAGCATGAGCGAGTATTTGAACCTTCAGTAACAGTTGCATATGATTCCCTCAGTTTGAAAAGATGGATCTCAAAATCATAGTCATTGTTGAAACAAAAAGCTAGAAAACCAAAGAATTTGTTGGACCTTAAGGATTTATCTGAAGAACAGCAGGCAGTTTAACTGTTCAGGACAAACAAGGGACTCATGAACAACTATCACTAAACAAAAACAAAAAAAAAAAACACAGCTGTGGATTATTCAGGTAACAGCACAGTAATGAAGGGGGTGTAAACTTTTGAACAGGGTCATTTTTATAAATTATTTTCTCTTGTGGACTATATGCAAACATCTTTTATGTTAAATATCTTTTTCAGGTCAGTACTAAATAAACAATAACATGCATTTTGTATGATCCCTCTTATTTTGGTAAAATAATTTACATTTTGCAGATTCTGAAAGTGGGATGTAAACCTTTGACCTCAACTGTATATAAACAGCATTTTTTGCAGATTATCCTGGCCACTCTTTTTAATATAGAAAGTGAACTGGCACTGGGGCTGCAAAGCTCCATAAAAGAATTATTCTTTTAAGTCAGATCTTTTAAATGAATTAGTTGATTTGTGAATCACTAATTCAAAATAATTATAAATTGATCCGGTCACAGCAGTTAACAGTTAAGTGTAGTAGCAAAGTTACTAGTAACAATTCATGTTCAGTGTTCTTACAGTGCACTGGTCTGAATAATCTATTCACCAATTGAACTGACATGATCCTTGAATTATAGTTTACTTATTCAATTTCAATATACTTAATTGTATTAGAGTAACATGAGGCTGATTAAATGATGATAAAATTTAATTATTGGATAATCCACCCCTTAAAGGAACAGTTCACCCAAAAATTATCATCCAAGATGAGTTTGTTTCTTCATCTGAGAAAATTACATATAGAGCACTCACATTTTAGCTGGAAGCAACAGTGTGTAATTATGTATTTGTTTATTACAAACA
>JAHKKF010537060.1:20257-64944 GCA_019740295.1 Labeo calbasu
CAGTGTTTTTTATTTAATATGAAATTATAAATAACATAATTTTTCCCCATGACTTGTTGGACATTTTCAAGACAAACTTTGCAAAACAAAATTTTCATAAACAAAATTCAGTCACTTAGTCAGTTACTGAAACTCGTCTAGAGCCCCAGTTAGTGCCCATAGTTAAGCACAGCTAACTATGACTGATTTTTAAACTATATTCATGAAGATGTGACTGAATTTTTTAAAAATATATGGCTACTCGTTTTATGGCATCATTTTGATTCTATTTACTACCTGCATAGTTCTCTCTCTACTCCCTCCTGTTAATTTTCTTTCTATATGTCCTCTCTCTCTCTAATTTCTCTCTCTCAAAAACAAAGTATCTCACTTTATACTTATTTTCATGATACTTTATAACAAAAAATATATTAATTAATGTAATTATTGCCTTTAAGAACACTAACAATTATCAAAAAAGAATAAAAAGGAGTTCAATATTATTTAGTTTTAAAATTCAAAATGCTACATCTTTGTCCTGGGTGTGGCAATACAGGCGTCACACCTGTAGACATTTTCTGTCACACCAAAGTATGTTTTAGCCTTTTGTGTCAATTAATGACCTAGCTATTCCGGCCTAACCTGTCACTAACAGTAACAAGACACATTTGTAATAATAATATCCATGATTATGTAATTTAACCTACAGTTTTTAATTTAAAAATTCATTTAGGGGTGTCGCACCAAAGGTAAATATTTGAACAATTCTGAGACATAAATTTAGATTTTTACCACATGCACGTCATAGGCTTCACAGGGGGTTTCAGTAACACAACCTTGAATGGGGTTCTTCAACTAATTAAAGTTCTCAGTGGAATTGGCCCATTTAAAGTCAGGATATGGTGTCACACCGGAGGACATGGTTTTCAGTAACAAAATGTATCAAGCTCTATGCTTTTAAATATATATGGATGTAAAAACTGTTTGCCATTTACTAAAACAGACACTTCTAAAATTATGCCAGAGGTATTTATCAACATTTTTATGCTTCTCTTTTTAATTTATAAAAGTTGTAATTTTTCAAACCATTCTTGAGACAGTCACACCATAGGAAAATCTTGTGATTTGGCTCAAAAATGTAAGAAAAAACTTCAAAATAGCTTTAATTTTTGGGTTAGAATAATCAGAAAAATTTGTTGTTCATTTGAATAATTTCCATTTACACTTTTTGCATTCAAAATTACAAATTATTTTAGATTTTCTACCAAGTGACAGATCTGTTTTAGTCAGTTTGACTGGATGCACAGACTTTGACATCAAAAACTAAAAATACAGAAAGCTTTTTTACTTGTGTGATGGGAGTACCTACCTGATTTTGCACATGGGCTTTTCTCTTGATATATGTGTGTGTCCTGATTCTGTAGACATGTTTTGCTCTGAGGATCTGAAGTCATTCTTATGGACTCTTCATACGCGACCATGTTCTTCAAGGGTTGTGGTGCAACTACAGTGGGAGGACAGTAAACAATAATTATTTAACAGTAGGCTCATAATAACCTACCTGTTGATCATCTGACCAGCAATATTAACAACAAAAAGAATACAGACATGACACATTTGTAAAGGGACCTTCACAGCTTTCCTAGATCTCAACCATGACACCTCCACAACACTGGAGATATTCATTGGGAAAACTTTTCAAAGCGTAATAAAAAAGATCATCATTCAAATATAGTCTAACAAGGATTCAAGTAACCACTTTAGACTGAAAAAAACACAAACTAGCTCTCTAGTTCAAGGAAGCTCATCCTCACTAACAAAGCCAACAACAGGAACACCACAACATGCATAGGCAACTTCATTTACTGCTGTTAACACATACAAGTATAACAGCATGTCCCAATCAGGACTGCACAGCCACTGACCATCTTGGATTTCTCAGTGCTATTGCTTTAGGCGCGGATCAACTAGTAGAAGCGTTTTTAACTATTAAGACCATTCAAACACAGCGTCCGCTTTTAATGCCAACGTTACCTCTTTAATGTCAGTAACGGGGAATGCTGTCTATGAAATCATCGCAGCTCTTCGACTCTCTCCTCCCGGGTGGCAGTAACTTATCTGTCCTTGTGTCGACACACGTTTCTTGTTTTGGAAGGTAGTGTGACTTAAAACTCCGCCTATATTAACCAATGCAAAACAACGAGACTGAAAGTGTCAAGTAAGCAGAAGGGGTTGAAGAACTAGCGGAACTAAGCGGCTCTGTCTGCATTGGTTTCATAAATTAATATGCATTGTTACACTAGGGAATTCATTATCTTTCATCTTTGCACGAAATAATGTGGTAACCGACAGAAAAGTTTCATTTTAGTGAAAATAGCAGAATATGAACGTACAGAATGTTGTCAGCTGTTGCGGTGTCCGATTCGTTCCGAGTCGAGAGTTCAATTCTTTCATTTGAATCATGTTAGGGCAGTTCTGTTCAATGAATCATTGAACCGGTTCGGACTGAACGAGTCATTAGCGAATCGTAGTCAATCGAACCGATTAAAAATGTGATAGTTCCCCTAACGTTCTGGAAACATTCTCTGTAGTTTCTTTCCGTAAACTAGCCCACACTAGCAGTCAAACGTTTATGAATCGTAAGATTTTTATTGTTTTTAAATAAGTCTCTTCTGCTTACCAAGCCTGCATTTATTTGATCCAAAATACAGCAAAAACAGTTTTGAATATTTTAACTGTTTAAAATAACTGTTTTCTATTTGAATATATTTTAAAATGTAATTTATTCCTGTGATTAAAGCTATTTTTAGCATTGTTACTTCCGTCTTCAGTGTCACATGATCCTTAAGATATCATTGATGATTTCCTTTTTATTATTAATGTTATTATTATCAATATTTAAAACAGTTGAGTAATTTTTTCAGGATTCTTTGATGAATAGAAAGATCCATTGATCAGCATTTATCTGAAATAAAAAGCTTTTGTAACATTAACATTAGCATTTGTAACGTTTTGTAACACTATACCACTCAAAAGCTGGATTGCGTTTTTTTTATTTTGGGAAAGAAATGATAGAAATTAATTCTTTTATTAAGCAAGGATGCTTTAAATTGATCAAAAGTTACGATAAAGACATTTATAATGTTACAAAAGATTTCTATTTCAGATAAGTGCTGTTCTTCTGAATTTTCTATTCATCAAAGAAACCTGAAAAAAATCTACGCAGCAGTTTTCAACATAAAAATAATAAAAAATGTTTTTTGAACAGCAAATCAGAATTTTAGAGTGATTTCTGAAGGATCATGTCAGCTTTGAAATCACAGGAATAAACTACATTTATTCTGTTTTTGCTGTTTTTACTGTTTTTGCTGTAATTTGAATCAAATAAATGCAGGCTTGGTGGGCAGAAGAGACTTCAATAAAAAAAACATTAAAAAATCTTACTGTTCAAAAACTTGTCTCTTTCAGGTCAAATACTGTCTATGTCGGAGCAACAGCTTGAATAAGTTAGTTAAAGTCAGTACATGCTTACAAAACCTACCTTAATTATATCAACACATCCGGTTAAATTTCAGAAACATCTTAATGTTACTATATTATCGCCCTCTTGAGTATTGATTTATTCCCGCCAGGCCAGATCAACTGAAGCTATGTTTGGGCAGAACAGAAATGTTGTAAATAAAACATACTGGAAGTATGTCGACTTGCATGTTGGACAGCTGAATCAACACGCATGCAAAACAGCTGTCATGAACCGGTTGAGTGAGTAAAAGAATCGGCGCATTGTTTTTTCGAATCACTTCTTTGAAACGAACTGATCAAAAGATTCAAGGAAATGACTCGGATTGACTGGTGCTGATGACTCGCTGGATTACGCAAGTGATTTCATTACTTCAAAATAGGCTACCTCACTCACAAGTGTTGCCAACAGGACAAAGCATGTGTCTGAATGAGAAAACTAACTGCATCTTAATTTGTTCAGGGGACACAAATGGCTGGTATACAAACACTTCCGTTGTGGTTTCACAGCTGCTCAAGAGCGTAGAATTCACAACCTACCGCGAGAATTTACAATGCGCGAGTAGTTTTACGCTTTTCATTTTATACATTTTTCCTTCTTTTTCATTGTTACCCATTTTGTACTGTAATGCGTGTTACATCAGAGTTATATAATGGAACATAAAACACTTTGATAACAGATTAGCCTTCATCATCATTTAGCTGGCTGCAAAATACATATTCTAGTGGAGTCGTTCTTAACTCCAGTCCTCTGGGCCCACTGCTCTGCACATTTTGTATGTTTCTGAATCTGACACACTGAGTTCAGGTCATGGATCTTTCTCCTAACGAGCCGATGATCTGAATCAGGTGCGTTTAAAGAGGGAGACATAGAACATGTGCAGACAGTGTTGGGGGTAACGCACTACAAGTAACGCGAGTTACGTCATTCTAGTAAAATAATTGACAAGAAAATATCTGAGTTACTTTTTTTTTCAAATAAGTAACGCCAGTTACTTTCCCCCATTTATTGATTAAAAGCTCTCCTGTTCCCATGTTGAGAGAAATCGGGAGTAAGATGTTAGTTGTAGAATAAATGTGAACATGCATTAATTCATCTCACTCGTAAAAAACTGATTCAGTATTCCTCAAAATGAATAAAAACAGTGAAATTCAACTCATAATATGACGCAAACCTGCAATAATAAAATATGTTTATCCTTTATAATATATAAATATCCTTTATGCATTTAATCCCATTTTATTAACTGATGTCTTTGCTGCCGACCTTCGATGAACCAATTCAACCATACTAATAAGCAAAAATTACTCAAGATAATCTAACACTTGTTTTCCTTTTTTATTATTGCTGAAGAGATGACATTTTTTTCTTCTGCGGACTACTGTACATACATGAATTTATTTTTCTCAAAGCCTGAGGCTTTTGGTGTGAAAAGGCTTTTACATTTGCCAAAAATAGAACTTTTTATGTTAAAAACAAACAAGCAAGCCCTGCCCAGATTTAAAAAGTAACGCAAAAGTAAAGTAAAGCATTACTTTCCATAAACGTAATTAGTTACTTTTTTAGGGAGTAATTCAATATTGTAATGCATTACTTTTAAATGTAACTTTCTCCAACACTTTCCCCACTGTTCTAGTGTATAGTTTACACTTAAACACATTAAAGTAGAACTACTATGAGATGTATCTCCATAGGGTCAATTGGGGTACATAAAGACAGTCACCAAGTGGCCAGATTTACTTAGGTTCACCTACATAATTTAATCTCACTGTATATATATATATATGAAGAGTGCAGATGCAAAACCAGCTAAAAGCCATCTCGGTCAAAAATGAGATAATGATACTGAGCGAATGCTCCTGACACATAGTATACGTCCATCAAATATTTTTACTTCGAACTCGCTAAATTCCAGCCTCAGCCCAATCAGAAGTATCAGTACTTACATAGAAACCTATACAAAATAGCCAGAAAGAAATGCTTATTTTAAAGAAATACGTCAGATGGATTTAGAGTCTTTCACATCTGAACTCTTCATAAATATATATATATATATATATATATATATATATATATATATATATACATTAAAATACGATATGCTGAGTTCATCAGACACTGTATGTAAACTGTAGTGTGTAATACTTGCANCAATCAGAAGTATCAGTACTTACATAGAAACCTATACAAAATAGCCAGAAAGAAATGCTTATTTTAAAGAAATACGTCAGATGGATTTAGAGTCTTTCGCATCTGAACTCTTCATAAATATATATATATATATATATATATATATATATACATTAAAATACGATATGCTGAGTTCATCAGACACTGTATGTAAACTGTAGTGTGTAATACTTGCATGGCTGAATAGCAGCTTTGGCCTTT
This sequence comes from Labeo calbasu, assembly GCA_019740295.1. Taxonomy (NCBI): domain Eukaryota; kingdom Metazoa; phylum Chordata; class Actinopteri; order Cypriniformes; family Cyprinidae; genus Labeo; species Labeo calbasu. The sequence goes on from JAHKKF010537060.1 coordinate 26,148, forward strand.
CCATACATGTATAGACATAACTATAGAACAATAGACATACTGTACTGTTATGCAGTGTTTTTGTAAATATTAGCATTACCCAGACATGTTGGGTTTTTTTTTTTTTTCAACTTGTGATTAAAAAAAGATCAGTGTTGTTTTCCAGAACATTTTCAGTTGTAATATAGAGCCATCTACTGGCCAGAGAATGTAATTACAGGAAAGAATGAAAAGTTCCAAGGCATACAAAGTTTGACAAGATGTTTAAAAAAAAAAACGATTTACGTGCAGGTTGAAATATTCACAAACCACCACAAATACTGTCAGTAAAAAAAAAATAAATAAATAAATAAAAAAAAAGCAAGGAAGAAATATAAATTCTTTCGTCACACCAAACAAAGTAAACTAATTAAATACATACATACTTTGGTTCATAAAATAACTTCATTACATACATATATATTCATATATATCTTAGTGCTGTCCAACGATTAATCGCATCCAAAATAAAGGTTTTTGTTTACATTATGTATGTGTGTACTGTGTATATTTATTATGTATGCATAAATACACACACATGCATGTATATATTTAAGAAAGGTTGTTTACGTATTAAAAATATTTATTTATAATATCAATTATATGAATATAAATATGTGACCCTGGACCACAAAACCAGTCAAGGCTATATTTGTAGCAATTGCTAATACATTGTATGGGTCAAAATGATTGATTTTTCTTTTATGCCAAAAATCATTAGGATATAAGATAAATATCATGTTCCATTAAGATATTTTGTAAATTTCCTACTGCAAATATATCAAAGCTTCATTTTTGATTAGTACTATGCATTGCTAATAACTTCATTTGGACAATTCCAGATTTTCAAATCTCTGCCAAATTTCATCTTATCCTAACAGACAATACATCAATGGAAAGCTTATTTATTTCAGATGATGCATTAATTTCAAAAACTGACCCTTGTGACTGGTTTTGTGGTCCAGGGTCACATATATGCATGTAAATATTTTCAAAATATATACTGTATGTGTATTTATATATACATAATAAATATGCACAGTATACATAGAACAATTTTGGATGCGACTAATCGCGATTAATCGTTTGACAGCACTAATCTGCATGTATGTACTATAGCAACATATTTTATTGTATTTTGTTGAAGGTTTAGCTTCATATCATGTTCAAGAGAGAAAAATGTGTCCAAGTGTTTCAAAAGCAACATTGGGGGGCGCTAGTGGATCAGAGCTCTACGATTGTGACTCACTGAATTTATCTATACACCCATCTATCTATCAGCGCTCATTTTTTAGTGCAGTGCAGCGTTGTCCCAAATAAAGCAACCGTATTTTTATTGTAATATTTTATGACAGCAAATTACATATCTGCAGGTTATTCATTTAGTAAGCTTAGTCACATAGCCATGTTGGCCTGCTGAGAGCCAAAGTATCTTTACAGCTGATTCCTGTTTGTCCTGCATGGCATGTCTCTGAAATCTCTTAAAAGCAACGCTCAGGTTTACTTTTAACGAATTACCAGTCATTTCACTAATGCGTGACCGAGTTTAAGGCCTCAAGTGCAGCGTTTCTAGCGAACTTGCTCAGACCATTACTCCGGTTCTAGGAGCTGGAGTTAATACATAAACATTGACAGCTGCCGGAGAAATTTAAATTATGGCCGGTTAAAGAAGGGTTCAATGTGCAGGGATGGTGTAAGCACTCAGCTGGGAGTAAAATGACGCACAGCACTGTACTAAAAGCAACCTTTGACCGCCTGAGGAGACTGATGACGTTTCATTGCGTGTGATGTTTGCTAAATTAGTGTGTTTGTTAAATTATACGACCCAATGATTTAGTTTCATCTACAGAAAAAGACAGATGCAAATGTTGGGGAAAAATAACCATAAAGTTTTATTGCGAACCAAACAAGGTCACATGATTCAAACATTTTACAATTTTACAGTACATTTATAGTTACATATAAGCATACCTTAAGTTTTGTTCCATATACATTAAAACTAATACATAGACCGTAAAATATACAAACAAACTTAAATAACCATACAGTCTTTTTCCATGGAATGTGGTGTTCAGACAAACTGGCTCATTTCTGAGCTTTACGATTACTGTACATCCTAGGAGGCTGGAAGACTAAGGTAAAACAGAGACGTCTGATTCCTTGGTCCAAGTGCGTATTTACACACGTTAGCAGCACATCCCTCTAGCACCTTCTGCTTGATTCAAAAGAACGAGAAAAACACAAAAAAGGAAGTGCTCTTTAAATTAGGATGATAAATGTGCAACTCGATCCCAGATACGTAACTGAAAGATCACAAAAACATCAGATGCTGATATATTTTAGTGGTTTTAGCGTCACATTGACCGACTGTATTTATATCTGACACGGACTGACGTGCCAGATCGCATGATTTAGATTAAACAAACGTGTGAAGGGGTGTTAAAACGAAGGCACATACACACACGCACACATCCGATCCATCCAAAACAATGAAGTCTAGCATCAACAATCCTATAAAAGTAAAGGAGCTGGAAATTAATCTCGAGAACGGAAAAGTACATAACGATCGTCCATCAGCATCAATCTTCTCTCTCTGTCTTTTTTCCCCATCTGACACAAGCCGGGGTGAAAGCGGAGGAGAAATCGTGCATTTGGATGCAGTCGATGAAGATGACAAGTCTTTTTTTGAATGTGTAAAACTCAGGCCTTTTAACAAAGGCCTTTTGAGCTGCCGTTACGCCATGTGCAAATGCCCCCTATCTGGAGGCAGGGAAATGAGTCGGGGTTTGCTTTTCTCATAGTGATGCACTACAGGTGTGATTCCATGGGACAGCGTTTCCATGGTAATGAGCTACAGGTAAGAGTCTATGGGATGGCGTTGATGCGTCGATGGGCTACAGGAAGGAATCCATGGCAGGGGCGTAGGAGAAGCCTAGGAAAGCCTCGGCCGCCTCGGTGATGCTGGCTGTGACTAAAGCGCTGTCCGGGGAGCAGCCGATTGAATTCGGCACCGGCTCGTCGGTGAACTCGGGGTCAAAGTGCCGCAAGTCATTAGGCCCCGTCTGAAAAAAAAAACCATGTCAAAATTACACGATTGAAATACATTTAGCAGAAGCTGCAGTATTTGCATAGCAAGATTTTTTGCATTCTCTTATAACCTGAAGTCAATGCAAAAAAGCAGTGGAACGTACCACGTTGGGGTTGAAGGGTGGCGTCAGCTTCTTGGCATTTAGATCATCCCAGTTTATCGGAGAGAAGAACATGTGGTTCTTGATCTCAGTCTACAAAAGAGAAATAGAAGATACATTAAATATAACAGTAACAAAACTACTATTTCATATGATATATATACAGTTGCAGTCAAGAATCTGCAAAATGTTACTTATTTTACCAAAATAAGAGGGATCATACAAAATCTGTGGTATTTTTTATTTAGTACTGACCTGAATAAGATGTTTCACATAAAGCATGTTTACATATATAGTAGTCCTTAAGAGAAAATTGCTTGATGGCTTAAATCTTAACACTGTGTTGTTACCTGAATTATCCACAACTGTGTTTTTTATGTTTAGTAACAGCTGTTCATGAGTCCCTTGTTTGTCCTGAACAGTTAAATCCTTCAGGTCCCACAATTTCTTTGGTTTTTCAGCATTTTTGTGTATTTGAACCCTTTCCAACAATGACTGCACGATTTTGAGATCCACCTTTTCACACTGAGGACAACTGAGAGACTCATATGCAACTATTACAGAATGTTCAAACACCCACTGCTGCTCCAGAAGAAAACACAATGCATTAAGAGCCAGGGAGTGAAAACTTCTAGAATTTTAAGATCAGGGTCATTTTAATTTATTTTGTCCTTTGGGAAACATGTAAGTATCTTCTGTAGCTTCTGCAGTACTAAATGAAAAAAATATGATATGTCAGTAAAAATAAGAAAAATGTACACATCTTCATTCTGTTCAAAAGTTTTCACCCCTGTCTCTTAATGCATCGTTTTGTCCTTCTGAAGCATCAGTGAGCATCTGAATCTTCTCTAACAGTTGCATACGAGTCCCTCAGTTGTCCTCAGTGTGAAAAGATGGATCTCAAAATCATACACATTTTTTGAAAAAACAAAAAATTGGTGGGACCTGAAGGATTTTTCTGAAGAACAGCAACACAGTATTAAGAATGAAGTGCATGTAAACTTTTGAATGAGGTCCATCACTCAATATGTAAATGTCTTTTATGGGAAATATCTTATTTAGGTCAGTACTAAATAAAAAATAACATCCATTTTATATGATCGCTCTTATTTTGGTAAAGTAATTAGCATTTTGCAGATTCTGCAAGGTGTATGTCAACTTTTGACTTTAACTTTATATATAAAACTTACAAAGTCATCAGTGAAGCCCAGTCTCTTGGTTCGGTCTTTTTGCAGCAGGCCCTCCAGCAGGTTTCTAGCAGCGTTGGATATGTTGGGTTTGAGCTGCAGTGGCTTGTTCAGAATGTTATCGTACATTTCCGCCGTGTTGCGGCTGTAGAACGGAGGCTGTGGAGAAAGCATAAAAGCAGTCAGCAATCATGTAAAAAGCTGAGTATTCAAGTCAGTTCCAATTCAATTAAGCTAATAAGTTAAACACATCCATTTATTTTGCTGGAATAACTCACCAGGCCATATAACATTTCATACAGCACTGCGCCCAAACACCACCAGTCCACCGTCCGATCGTACGGCTGCTTATGTAACACCTCCGGCGCCAAATACTGCAAGACAAAAAGAGAAAGTTAACTTACTGACTGTACATGCAATTTATTTATCAATCAAAGTGAATGTTATTTACCTCTGGCGTTCCACAGAATGTTGATGTCGTTCCATTAGGTTCTATGTTCTCTTTGCACAGGCCGAAGTCGGTCAGGATGATGTGTCCTTGAGAATCCAAGAGAATGTTCTCAGGCTTCAAGTCTCGGTACACGATGTTCAGCGAGTGCAGGTACCCTAAGGCGCTGGCGATCTCAGCTGCATAGAACCGCGCACGCGGCTCCAGAAAGCATCGCTCCCGTTGCAAATGATAGAACAGCTATGAAAAGACAAAAAAAGAGATGAGACAGATTAGCCTGTGAATTTCATATCCTGAATGGCGTACTTAATCAAGGCTTTCTAGACTCCACAATCCCGAACAATGGCAGGAAATGAGAGCATACCCCCCTCCGCAGCCCCTCAGAGACGTCTGTTGAGTTAGACCAAGTCTAAACCACCATAGCTGCTAAATCTGGCTCCCTCTACCTCACACACTTTCCCCTCCCAGCCATTTCCTGAGGAGAGTTTCCTATTCAGAGCCCAGCCGCTCCTCTTTGCTTCTCATGACAGGATATCCTTTTTCTGTCTGCATCTACCTCACTGTCTCCAACATCTTTGACTATTTTATTTTCTCTCTTGTAAATATTGTTTTACTCCCAACTGTGTGTAACTTAAACAAAAATGGAAATGGAAAATGGAAGTAACGCACCTCTCCGCCATTGATGTAGTCCAGGACAAAGTAGAGTTTATCAGCAGTCTGAAAGGAGTAATGCAGGCCCACCAAGAAAGGATGCTTGACATTCTTCAGTAACACGTTGCGCTCAGACATGATGTGTTTCTCCTGAGGTCAGAGGTCAGAGGTCATATATAAGAGGTCTGTTATGCCCATGCATTCTCAAGAAGCCACTAGGAGTGAATTAAAACAGCTTTGTATGATTCCATACCTCTTTTTTCTTCAAGATGGCTTTCTTTTGCAGCACTTTAACTGCGTAGAACTTCTCATCGCTTCGGTGGCGGGCCAGAAGAACCTTTCCAAAGCTGCCTTTTCCGATGACCTTAAGGAAATCGAAGTCTGACGGTTTGGCGGTGGGGTTGGAAGAAGGGCCGAGGTTTATCTGCTGAGAAGGACTTGGCTGGAGAGGAGAGAAAGGTGATTAGGCAAATATGATTCATATGTTGTTTTGCAGAAAGATGCATGATGCATATACAAACACATGGTTTTAATGACACAAAGAAATGCTGATTTACCGGTGGGGAAGGGTTGCTGTTCATCAGCTCAGCATCTTGTGGAGGCGTTAAGTTCAAGATGGACTGGACCTCAGGACTGCAGGAAAAAAATACCAGAGAATGATGATCAGATGCATGGTTTTTAGATTTAGAAAACAAAGAGAAATATCAGAATATAAACAATTTTAATTTTTTTAAAAATTATTTAAAAATATTTTTAATATAATGAAAACATTAAAAATGCATAGGTTTTATATATATATATATATATATATATATATATATATATATATATACATACATACATACACACACATATATATATATATATATATATATATATATATATATAATGTCATAAAATGTAAAAGAAGAAAAAAACATCTTATATAACATAACATTTTATGTAAGTGTATACATTTTCATTGTATAAATAAATATGTAAACATGCACACTTTCTTTACAGATTTGCATATAATAAACTTACTGCTTGCATGCATAAGAGTTTGTGGAAAGTTTCTGGATGAAGTCATTCAGTCCCATCTTCCTCTGTTTCATAAAGGCTGCACATGAAAGAAAAGGCACAGAGAGAAAAAAGGGTCCATTAAAAAGCGAAATCACTTAATATTCTTCCCATTCTGTACTAAAGTTGGCTCAGGAGATTCCATTCATCTGAAAAACAAAGCCTACCACTGAGATTAGCTACTAGTCCTCTTGTTTTAGAGTAGGTCAAGTCTGGAGCTGGGACGCCCGTCTCCGTTTGGATAGTCATGGCTGTAATTTTCCACTCCGGGCCCGTAACCAAAACGACACAAAGCGCTACTGAACTCCTACACTACTGTTCCAACTATTTAAAAGACAGGGGGGAGGAGGTTTGAGATCGCGTTCCGCTAAGAGGCGTGGCTTGGACTGCGTTCTTAGAGAGGAGGCGTGTCCTGACGCAAGTCTCTGTGTGCGGGGGCGTGGCCTGGCGTATGTACCTTAGGTTCTAACGGAGTCAGCTGTGACGTCTATGAGGGGCCAGCTGTTAGTGAAGGCTACACGAGAACGTAACGCCCCTAAAATCTGATGTTATGTTATGTTACAGCTGAAAACAAGATCTTCCCGGATCTAGCAAGCCGAGCGGAACTACATGTTCAGCTGAGAGGAACGTCAAAAGGGTTCAAAATTGAGTCACTGTATCTTTCTTTCATAAACAAACCTGTTCGACTTCGAATACTGTCATATTACAAACAGTCCTAGTCTTGCTACACATCCTCATAGCTACCGTAGTCATCTCAAGAGTAAACAATGTGTTCAGTACAACAAGTGTAAAGATAAAGAAAAGATTCGGTTGATTCATCATACCTGTGCAGAGATCTCCAACGCTATCCACGAGTGCACAACAGTCAATGAGTCCTACTGCAGCTTTTTCACTCTTTACCTCATGTTTTTTTTTTCAAAGCCTCATTTTAACTATTGTGACGGATGACGCATGAATGAGACAAAAGACTCGGGAATCGAGCCAAACTTCAACACTCACTGGAAAAATACTGACTGGATTAACGGTGAATGAACCGTTCTTTTGTGTCGGATCTTTTAATAAATCGAACTTGTTCGAACGAGTCAGCCCTAGCCGTTATCGAGTCCACTCACTAAACGAATAACGATCAATGTCATAAATCTGAAAGGTAATAAAACGGAACCTGATGAGCGATAGTAAGAGTATTCGTGGTGAAAAGTAACTGGGACACTTGAAATTACAATATACATTCTTATAAAATGAACCTAATTAAAACGTACTAATCAGTAAATAAGTGGCTAACGTTACATATAAAAGTTTGAAGTAACATATTTCAGAGCGTAATAACATCATGACGCAAAATAAGCCATATCTGTTTTTTAATGAGTGTTCGAAACGAACTGTTCGAAAGAACCGATTCGCGGGAACAAGTCAAACTTCACATAATTAATTGCTTCTAGGAAAGTGCAAGCATTGTTCCGCATTCTTTCCTTCTGTCATTTAGAGACCTATCAGGAAATGTACATAAGATCATGAAATGCCCTAGTTTGCCACAGTTATGCAATGCTTTACCCCAGCAGACTATTAATTAACGTAATTTAAAGTCACTCATACAACTCATTAAGTTAAAATAAAGGCTTAGAACCAAAGCATCAAAAAGATTTAAACTCATAAACGGTTGTGGCAAAAACCATTTTGACTTCAACCACTTAGTTTAAGATAATTATACTGTATCTCGTTTCGTAACAGAGCTTTTTTATATGGTAGATCTGCGGCACTGAACCTAGCACTGTACTAAATCTTTACAGCAAAATGCACTTGTTATTATCATGCTAGTATTAGTAGACCAAATTACTAGTACTAGCAACCGAACAACACTGAGTAAATATATATCATGAAATGTTGTATCATGAAATATACATCCCAAAATGTTGACTCTTTTTTCACATTGTTTATAAAACTGCATGTAAAGCATTAAGTAATACACATGAAGGTTACAATAAACAACATGCACTTAATACATATATTTTTTTAGTTCTGATCACATGTTGCGTAAACATGCAATTAAGTAATACTGTTAAATAACCATTTTAACGTAACGTTGGATAAAGTCTGAACGCACCTTCCAGATGTTTGAATAAACCGTCACATAAACTATACATAGACAAAATTGTGTTATTTATACATATCGCTGGTTTATTATGATTAATGCGTTCTTGGAAAAAGTACAAACCTTTCAGTTCCGCTTTAGTTCTCATTGCGCTGTAGTCCTGACAAGTCTCTAAGGAGAGCTGAGACTGAGTAGCGTTCCTTATGTTTAGCAAAGGCAGAGTCAAGTGTCCTTATCAGACTAAATCAATACAGCTACGAGTAAGGTGTTAAAACCGGGTCACTGCCCCTACGGTAACACACCTACAGATGTCTCCAGTGCACCCTACTTATTAACGGACACCTCCAATGGACCGTCATTCAAATAAAAACAGTTATAATACATGCTTTCCGCGATTAATTCGACGAGATTAAACTTACATGTCAGCGGTGAAGTTTTGTCTTTCATAGGGTCAGGAATGAGCGTCAAGTGCCGCGGACACGCTTGATGAGGAAGTTTGGAGGTGAAAGAATTTTCTCAATCCGCCGCATTCCATCAGAGCTGATCTGACACCGGATATCTGTGGGGCGGAGTCTCTCCAGCCCTCCAACAATGTGCTGCACTATTTTCATGAGAAGCTAAGGCTAAGTGAACATAGAGGCTGTCGGTCAAAACCCGGTCAGTTGTCTAGCTGATGAAGAGTTTTTGGGCATCACTGGCGACGAGTGCAACTCAACTGAGACCAATGAAGAGACGTCTAATGCGGATATGGAGTACTGCAACTTTTTTTGCAAAAAAGTTTTGTATTCTTTCTGTACTAATTAAGAGAATTAAATAAAGCAAACACCTCCCGTAGTTATCCACACCTCCCCAACACTTATTACAGTTTAGCAAAGCATGAAAATGAACACACGCAAAATAGAATGTTTTCACAACGCGTCATCAATTCCAAACAATGCCACTGAACCGAACGAAACTCGCATATTTTGCTGATTATTGCTGCTGAAAATGGTCAATTAGTGTCATGTTTTGGCCTGTACTAATCGGTCAGACCGGGAAAAACATTTGGAGTACTATAGACTGCCAAAAGTTATAACAAATCAAGGAGAAGAGTGCAAAAAACTGTTTGAGGAACAAATGGCGTTTGTGGTTGGCCAAACTGAACCAGGATTTCCAGGAGAGATTCTTGACAACATTAGTGTTTGTTCTTATCATTTACAGTCAGGTAGGTGAAATATTAGGCTAATTAGGCTAAGGTTTTGTACAGATACTGTAAAATAAAATAACAGGACTTTTCAAGCACTACTTTTTTGAAGGACTTCAATCAGAGATTTCACTTATGATTTGATGTTTTCTACTGTTTAAGGAAACAATCAGAAAAACAAGATTTTCCAAAACCACTCCGAAGTCCCAATCTGAATAAAATGAAACACAATCCGTGTTCCGAAGTCCCGATCTGAATAATGATTCGTGAACCATCATTTCAGATGAGGACTCGGAGCGCAAAACGCGAATGATTCAATTCACAGAATGATTCAAGAACCCGCTCTGAAGTCCCAATATGAATCAAATGATTTGCGATACGCAAAATTCCGATCTGAATCAAATGATTTGTGATCCGTGCTTTGAAGTCCTGATCTGAATAATAATTCATGAACCATCATTTCATATGAGGACTTCAAGGACCCGCTCTGAAGTCCCAAGGTGAATCAAATGATTCATGATACTCGAAGTTCCGACCAAATCAAATGATTTGCGATACACGACTTGAGGTTCCGATCTAAATCAACTGATTCACTATACGCAAAGTTCTGATCTGAATCAAATGATTCACGATCCATGCTACAACGTCCTGATCTGAATAATTATTGGCAAATCATCATTTCAGATCAGGACTCGGAGAGCGGATGATTCAAGAACCCGCTCTGAAGTCCCAAACTGAATCAAATGATTCGTGATACGCAAAGTTCCGATCTAAATCAAATGTTTTGTGATATGCGAAATGAGGTTTCATTCTAAACCAATTGATTCGCTATACGCAAAGTTCCAATCTCAAAAGTTAGCTCAAAAGTTTTACGACATTAACTGAAATAGGCAAAAAAGTATAATCTTTTTAAATTGTTACTAGTTGGAAGTTATTATAATAGTTGTTTTGAAATGTTTTAAAACTTTCAGTTCTCAGTTCAATACTCCCAATTTTGATTCTCTTGCCCTTCTGTCTCCTTGAGCTCATCTCATCCAGATTCCCTTCTTTTCAGTCTCTCATTCTTTGTGTAAATAGGAAGTGAATAGAGGTCTGGGAGAGGATAGAGAGACACAGACAGCACACAGAGATCAACAGGGCTTCAGTCCTAAGTGTCCAAACACTTTGTTTATTTATATGTTGGAAGATGGGGATTACGTAAAAATCTTGTTTAAATGCAGCTAAGCACTCAATAGAGGACCCAAACATTATGAATACTAATGTGATCTTGGATCATACACTGCTTTCAAGAGCATTATGCAATTTCCTACACACACACACACATTCACATGAACCCATACAAATATGTGCATACACAAACACACCTGCAGTGACTCCAACAAGAGAAACTCTGGAGCTTATGAGATAATTTAGACACATTTAGACTATGAGTAATCTAATATGAACACAAACAAATATATTAATGATGTTGCTACTGTTGTTACAGTTTTGTGTGCCTTCATAGGGATTGTACTACATTACTCAATTATGAGACTGCTAAATGTCAGTGATTGCAAATTCCCTTAACTTCAGGGTGAAATGAAATTAAATGAAATTAATTGTATTCAATAGACCCATCCCAAGACACTCCGACTCCTCAGGACACTGTCCTCTCTGTACCTGTCCTGGATTCACTGTTATGATATAGGACAAAAAAGGAAAAAAAACAAAAAAACAACAACTTTCCACAAGAAAAGATAAAAGTATTTTTCCATTTGCTCTTTTCAGATAAGCTTATCAACCTAACCTTTAAATGACTTGTAATATACAGCCATGTCATTGGGAGGGAATTTTTCAAAATCTTTCTATCCACAGCGTCAGCAACAGACCATTTATGAGTGAGTCATTAATTATGGGTTGTTTGGTCTACTTGAGCTCATGAAAAATAAAAAACGGCTCCCTTGTCACTTCTAATCTACATCACCACCAAACAGAAACTTTTTTGGACAAATTTACACTATGACTAAAAATTTTTATTTTTTTAAATTTACACCAAGGCTATTAATTGATAGAAAATAGAGTAAAACTGCAATATTATTACAATTTAAAAAAACTTTTTTTTTAATTTTAATATATTTTAAAATGTAATTTATTCCTGTGATGGATTCTTGATAAATAGACTGAAATGGAGATCATTTGTAATATTATAAATGTCTGTACTTAGGCTTTCAATCAATTTAATGCACCCTTGCTTATAAAAGGCCAAAACAAACACACACACATACTGACCCCAAACTTTTCAGTGGTAGTCTAACTGTTCTCTAAAATGGTTTGTGTAACTTTGTTACAAAAATATACAAAAAGCCCAAAAAATATGGCTAGTAAATTATATTAGATCCTTTCAAACTATTTTGTTTTCTTTAAAATTACCCTTCGGAAAAGAAGTTTTAGGAAATACGGTGCATGTTAAGCACTTGATAAATGTGCGTTTCTACCATTATCGGGTGGCATTGGGTGTTTGTAATTGAATAGTGTAGGAGTGTTTTATCCACAGAAGTGCTGTTTTGAGCACTTGCCTAAAAATAGTTATTAAAGGTTCAACTCTAAGCCTACGTGGATCAAGGTGATTATGGGTTATGCTTATACCAGCAAGAGAGAAAAACAGGAAAAGAAACAAAACAACAAAAAGAAAGAGAAGGAAGTGCAATGACCAATTGCAGAGAGAATTATAAAGTTGGGTGAATGAGAAAAGATATTCAAAAGAGAGGACGAGAGTATGAAAAAAAGGTAATGAATGAAAGAAAAGACTAGACGAGAAAAAAAAATAAATAAAATAAAACTTACTGGTGTCAGACGGACAGCAATAATCAGACTCAGGGTCTCCATGGTAGTAGAGGTCCATTGCCTGGGAAAAGAAAAAAAGTAATGTAGGTCAGTGCAGTGTCTTTAATGAAAACACTCTTTTGTTGTCTTAGCACTGCATGTCCTTTTTGACCTATACACAAGTTAAATGAGGCCTTTGGCCTTCATAGTGACATGGCTGAATATTAGGACTTTGCTTTACTAATAATGTGCTTTAGATTTACTGAGTCACAGGGCAGATTTTGTATCACGCATACACTCTCATCGCAGTGAAATTATGACTTTCAGATGGACTGTCACATCAGCCTTAATCTACAGCTTGCAAAAAATGAAATCATGTGACATCTGGCTTACAATTTTACAAAAAAGCAGCAAGCTTTCTATGCGAAGTGAGTGAGAGAGCATGAGAGAGAGAGAGAACGACAGAAAGAGCAATTACCCAAATCCACTTCTTTAATAACTTCCCAGGAGAGCAGGCTAACAGAACAGTGAAATATGTGAGGGATAGTATTAACATCTTTGCACGTGCACCTACGCTAAGCTTTCCCAGCCCATGTGTCTCACTGCTCTTCTATCTTGTGTAAACAAGTGGCTAAGTGGCTAAAATTAAGTTCAGACAACAAAGAATGAGAAATAAGCACAAAATAATGCTTTAAGAAATGTGTGTCCTTATGTTTGACAACCAGAAAGCATCCAAATATATATTGTTTTATGATGTAGACTTGTTTTGCTTGAAAAGTGCTTTTTGCTTGTTATCTAATGCAATGAAACTCATACATTTTTGCATGAGACATTTGTTTGTATGCTGACCTGTGTGCGCTGACGTGGTTGCCATGCCTCCTCATGCCCGTAAGTGATGAAGGGTCCGTTGCAGATGCAACATTCCAGCAATACGGGGCTTCCCAGCAGGGGTGACATCGTCCAGGGGCAGATCACATGCCCCTCTGACTCTGCCTCCTTCACCTTACTATCATTGTGATGTCGACTGAGCATCTTCCATTTTCTCACCTGTTGAAAAACACAAATGAGGTAAGCTACTGTACTGACATGGCCTAGGAGACCTATTATGCCCCTTTTTACAGTATTTAATACAAGTCTCAGGTGTCCACAGGTTGTGTCTGTGAAGCTTCAGCTCAAAATAGCCCACAGATCATTTATTATATAACTTTGAAAATGCCTATTTTGAGTGGACGCCGAAACACACTGTTCTCATGCATGTCTCTTTAAATGCAAATGAGCTGCTGCTCCCTGCCCCCTTTTCCAGAGTAGGACTGTGCCTTTACAGCTTGGACCTCAGATACTCTGCTAAAAAATATCTGTTTGGTTTTGTTTGTCATGTCTATTGCACTGAAATCATGCGTTTTATTAGTTTAAACTTCTGACATAGGGTTTTCTGAGAGCACACATCTAAAGCACGCGCACAGAAAGCGGCTGTTACACAGCATGTGAGGACTAAACTAAGTTCTCTTTCATGTCTTATTGCGCTTAAACTGTTAAAAAAAAAATTCGTTACAAAAACAGCCGGTTATGTCTGTGAAGCATGCTTTGCTTGAAGTTTAGGGTCAGTAAGATTTTTTGGAAATATAAAAAAAACATTAACAAAAAATATTATTTTGAACTTCATTGTGAACTTAAATATTGAGCTGCACATCTTTTTCCACACTGATAATAATAATAAATGTTTCTTGAGCAGCAAATCAGCATATTAAAATGATTTCTAAAGGATCATGTGACACTGAAGACTGGAGCAATGATCCTGAAAATCTAGCGTTGCATCACATGAACAAATTACATTATATTAAAATAGAAAACTGTTGTTTTAATTTGTAATAATATTTCACAGTATTACTCTTTTTACTGTATTTTTGATCAAATAAATGTAGCCTTGGTGAGCATACGAGACATGTTTCAGGCATTATATGTGACCCTGGACCACAAAACCAGTGATAAGGGTAAATTTTTTTAAAATTGAGATTTGAAAGCTGAATAAATAAGCTTTCATTGATATATGGTTTGTTAGGATAGGACAATATTTGGCCAAGAAACAACTATTGGAAAATTGTGCTAAAAATTAAATTTAAGTTGTCAGCAATGCATATTACTAATCAAAAATGAAGTTTTGATGTATTTACGGTAGGAAATTTACAAAATATCTTCATGGAACATGATCTTTAGTTAATATCCTAATGATTTTTGGCATAAAAGAAAAAACGATAATTTTGATATATACACACACACACACACTCACAGTACATTTAGCACAGGAACAATCACTTTGAAGCAATCTAAAGTCTTTTTTGAGGCCATAATGATAACAGTCCATGGATTCACTATTGCAGGGTTCAAAAAAAAGTGTAGTTACCAACTCAGACTTTAACCACTACGTCACAATACCCTATGAGTAAGCATGATGTTCAAAAACAGCACAATAAGAGACACAGTGCAGTATAATTAGAAGCATTTTGTCATCAATCCTGTAACTCTTGTCATGTGCTTTTCTGAGTTTATAAATAATCAAGTGAGACATTAATTATCTCAGAGATGAAAGTTTTAGAGTTGAAATTCACTAAGAATATATTATGCTAATTGCTAACAGAGCTGTTTATTTGCATGAGCTGACTGTGTTGGTTTAGCACCTGATTCACAGGAGAAAATACCTATTTTCAGATTAAAAATACCTATTCAAAAGTGTCTGTTTAGCAAATTTTCCTCTAAAGGTCACTGGACTAGATCTAAATTTGACTCAAAGACACACTCAAATGAAGTGTGTGTGTGTGTGTGTAATAATTGTGCTGATAAAAGCTCAACGGTCAGTGAAAGACGTCACTGCAGCGACTCGAGCTTATTCTATAATCCACAAAAATCAGAAAGACACACACACATTTTGCTCTTTAGCCTTTGGTGCCAAGAATGAAGCACAGATTCCAGGGAAAGGTGATCTTGGAACTGTAACTGGCCTTTCTTGAGGGCCTGGTCTTGTGGACACACTCAGCCTGGCCCAAATATTTCAACATCAAAGGTTGCCGATTATGTAAGTGCACTTACAGGAAAATGTTAAGATAAAAAAACGGTTAATCAGCAACTCTTCCCTCCCCAGTTCTCCAAACACTGTGTGAGTTGGCATTTCTCATGCAAAGCTTTGCACTGCTATTGTAATCTAAAATCTCTCTGACAGTATTTACCAGGCAGAGGTTTTCTAGTCAATACAAAGTCATTATATTTTCGAAGCCCCGGGGTGTGTTTGTGTCTGTTTATGTGTGTAGCCAGGGAAGTTAAATTGCACACTGTAACTCTGTTTGAGAAGATTAGACCCAAACTCTTGTATGGGATCGGCCTATGTGGAATTCCCTAAAGGATTCCTCCCTCGGCATCCCATCACGAAACCCAACTGGGAACAAATGCAACTGAAAGTCCCATTTCCTTCACCCTCTTGACATTAAGTACTTTTGGGAAGTTGTCCTCTGCAGATGTCCTGTGGCGTGTAAAATGTTCCTGGCAAAATTATAAAAGTATTTTTTTAATTATAAAAAATTAAACATGTATATCTGTAACATAAAATTTGTTCAAGTAATGTCAAAGTAAATGTAGCTGCTTTGCCTTATACCAAACTGTATTGTTTAAACATATTTGAAACTATTTTGTTTTCATTTTTTAATACTTCATGATTCATACTTTTAATTAATTTGACTAAAATACTTTATATTTTACTAAAATAAATGTACGAAAATTTATTTTACTCAAATAAACTACCAGTCAATTTTTAATGTGTTTTAAAGAAGTCTCTTCTGCTCAAATAAATACATTTTTTCAAATCAAAATAAATGCAAAATAAATGATCAAATAAATGCAGGCTTGGTGAGCAGAAGAGACTTCTTTAAAAAACATTACAAATCTTACTGTTCAAAAACTTTCGACTGGAAGTGTATTTTACTAAAATATTTACTAATATTTAATCTAAATTCACACAATTTAAAAATGACACTTTTTATTTAAATATAATTAATTAAAATATCCTCTAATTTTTAAAATCTAATAAAATTTTTAATATATTTTAAAATATACTCCTGTGGTGACAAAACTGAATTTTCAGCAGCCATTATGCCAGTTTTGGTCTTGCATGCTTTTTATTATTATCAATATTGAAAACAGTGGTTTTGCTTAATATTTCTATGGATACATTTTTTTCAGGATTCTTTGAAAAATAAAGAAGAACGGCATTTATTTTATTTTACTTTATTTTATTTTTGTAACAATGTATAACAAATTTGATCAATTTAATGCATTAATTTTTTAAATAAAATATACATGTACATATAATACTACACAATATATTACATTAAAATACATCATATTTGAGTGTACACATCAAACTAAATCTACTCTACACAACATTTTTAGCATGCATTTTTCATGCCAATAGGATTCCACTTTTAAAAAATAATTTGCCACACCACAGGACCATTTAAAATAAACTCTCTGAGGAAAAACATGATTAAAAACTGTAGAATAGAGAAATGGTGACCAATCCCAGCACCTAAGATTCCTAAGACAGACGTTCTCTTATTCATCTAATTTAACATGACATTGCGATGTTGATTTAAAGAAAAAAAAAAATCATGAGCATGTCATGTGTCAACTACCATTTATCAGCTTCTATAAAGACTAAAAATATTTTATGAGCGCTTTGGCATGCGAGTCTTGTCTGTCCAGCCCAAGCTATGTAAATCATGACATACCATAAAGCTACGCTTTTTTCATGTAAAGCTATTTTAATGAATGCGGACAAACCCTGCAATTAAATGAAAAAAAAAACACTTGAACCATGAATCATTTTTTACCTTTGAGAGGTTTAGCTCAATACTGTGGTCATTTTTGTCTCTGGAGTATAGTGAAGTAAAGCCCTACACTAAATCCTGTAAGCATAATTAAGCCCGCTCTGAACCAGGAAAGTATTCCATTCCCACAGAATAAGCATTACTTCCCCCCTAAAATCTATTAGCCCGCTGTGCTTCTTTGTAGGAGGATTGCAGAAAGATTCAGGAAAGATTACAGAATGATTCAGGCCTTTTCTGCACCAGCACAAAGCTCTCTAAATATAATCGCTCCTTCAACACGATAGCGGAAAATATATAAAGTAGGTGAAGGTCACGAACTTCCTTAGAAGAACTTCTACCCAGCTGACACCGCTGGCCCACGCTTGGAAGGTGAGAGGGAATTTGGCTCGGAGCCACCCTCGACTGGCACAGCACCAGAGAGTTAGCATGCAACAGTGTAGTCAAGGGCCGGGCAAAAGACAAGGGGCCCAAAACAGAGATAAAGAACCACCTGAACCAGAGCAGGAGGTCTGACTGGAACTGACGCTGGTGTTGCCACTTTAAGGGCTCTCGTGACAGCACTTCTGTGTGGCGTGTTTTCCCCTGAAACCTAGTAACCATTAGCCTCATTAACCCCAACTGGAGATTTATAGGGGACAAAGGGTTATAGAGCCAGAGATGAGATGCGTGAACAAACAGATAAAAATAGTACTTTGTTAATTGGCTGACGGTAGTCCAGAAGGCATTACTGTATAATCCTGCTGACTTATAAAACATAAATGCTTTGTACTGATAAAAGTCAGAGCTGTTGTAATAATGACTAACCAGTACACTGTAAAAAACAATTTGTTGAGTCAACTTAAAATAATTTGTAACCTGGCTGTCTTAAAATTTTAAGTTCAGTCAACTCAAAAAAAGTTTATTCAACTTGAAATGTTAAATTATACTAAGTGACAACTTCAGATTTTAAGGCAGCTGGGTTACTTACCCATCTGTTAAGTTTAGCAAACACAAATATCTAAGTTGTTACTTTGTACAACTTAACATTTCAAGTTGACTAAACTTATTTTAGTTGACTGAACTTAAAATTTTAAGGCAGCAGGGTAACAAATTATTTTAAACTGACTCAACAAATTGTGTTTGTTATTTTTTACAGTGTAGTTAACTAAAAACCATAAAAAAATTAGAATAAAATATAAAAAGTGTAAAATGTATTTCAGCTAGTTGCCAAAGCAGCATTCTCATTTTAGTTTAAAGGAGACCCATTATGCCCCTGTTTACAACATAAAAGTCTCAGGTGACCCCAGAATGTGTCTGTGAAGTTTCAGCCCGAATACCCCACAGATCATTTATTATATCATTTTGAAAATGCCTATTTTAAGCAGAAGACGACACACGCTGTTTTCATGAATGTCTCTTTAAATGCAAATGAGCTTCTGCTCCCCGCCCCCTTTTCCAGAATAGGGCTGTGCCTTTACAGCTCATACCTCAGATACTCTGCTAAAAAACAACTGTTTGGATTTAATTATCATTTCTATCGTGCTTAAATCATGCGTTTTAAAGCCATATCAGTTTAAACGTCTGATATAGGGTTTTCTGAGTGCACAGAAACCGGCTATCACACAGCATGTGAGTACAAAACTAAGTTCTCTTTCACGTCTTATTGCGCTTAAACTGTCAAATACGCACAAGTTAATGTTAAAAACACACGAGTTACAAAAAATTCTGTTATGTCTGTGAAGGTAAACAGCTGGGAAACAAATTGCATGTTTATATTAGATCTGTTTGGCATAACTGGGGACTCAATTATAGCATTTAAACATGCAAAAAAGTCAGATTTTCATGATATTTCACCTTTAACTTGACACATTAAAAATACTAAAAACTATACAGACATATTTAAATAAAAATCTAGCTTAAAAAAACCTATATTGTATTATTAAACTATATTTTTTAAAAAAATACAAAAGTATCCCAGTGATTCTAAAATCACACTGGCAACAAAGTCCACGGCATCTCAGCAGGTTGAGGAAAACCGTTGCTTGATCCGTTTGTTTACTAGACGAGTCAAAGCTCTGGAATTTCAGTTGCTCACATCAAAACAGCTTTGAATTTACGAGAACTAATGACACATGCTCTGGATTGTGGACAGATGATGGCAGAAGTGTGTGTTTTTGTGGCTGTGTTTGCCCAAAGGAACATTTTATAGCCAAGAAGTTGCCCTTTCATGGCTGAGGAGTCTTTTGTTTAGGTATTATCATCATCTCAAATCTTTTTCCTTAGCTAAAATAGAAAAAGAAGTGTATATGTGACCCTGGACCACAAAACCAGTCATAAGGGTCAACTTTTTAAAATTGTGATTTATACATCATATAAATAAGCTTTCCATTGATGTATAGTTTAAAAAAATCAAAATATTGAAAATCACCTTTAAAGTTGTCCAGATTAAGTTCTTAGCAATGTATGTTACTAATCAAAATATAAGTTATGATATATTGCAATAGGAAATGTACATAATATCTTCATGGTTTTTGGCATAAAAGAAAAATCGACCCATGCAATGTATTGTTAGTTATTACTACAAATATACAAATTGTACGTGTACTAAATTTGTGCTAAACAAATAAACCTAAACCTAAACCTAAATATGCTACTTATGACTGGTTTTGTGGTCCAGGGTCACATATAGCAACAAAATTAGCTTATTAGCATTTGTCAGATAAATTGGTTCTGGGAGAATTATAATGAAAACCGTTTGAGTTCATTTTGACTTCAGATGAAACCTGACCTTTAGAAGAGACACATGTCTTTTTCTCAGGAAATAAATCTAAAAAGGAGACTTGAGCAAGTTTTTGTTTGTGTTCCATTGAATCCCATCTAGGAGAAAACAACTGAGAAATGAGCAGGATCACATGTGTAATTTTCCCTCTATGGCTTTCTTTGTTTGCAGAACACAGAAAAGATATTTAGAGAAATGTCTCAGTGGTTTTTTTTTTTTTGTCCATACAGTGAATATCAGTGGGCTCAATTTTTATTTTATTTTATTTTATTTTATTTTATTTTATTTTATTTTATTTTATTTTATTTTATTCAATTTTTATTTATTTATTTTTACAGAAGAAAGAAATTCATAGATTAGAACAACATGATGAGGGTGAGTAAGTGATGCCAGAATTTAATTTGGTTGAACTGTTTCTTTAAATGTTACTGAGATACTAAAATTATTTAAATGAGAAATTAAAAATGTCCAATTTTGTCAGCTGACTTCACTTTAAACCCTCTACATTGAAGAGTTTAATCAGTCATAAGCAGTCAGACGCTTAATATAATCATTGTGACAGGAACAATCTGTTTCATTACTTTGTTTTGCATTTCAATATGAAAATATTGCATTTGTATAAAACCTTTGTATTTTTTTTGTAAAATACTCATGTTTCATATATTACAGAAACATTTTCAGTTTAATTAAAATTGATCCGTATAGGGCTTTTCACTTTCTTTATTTGTTGCTTATTTTGTTCAATTGTTTTAAAAAAATCTGTCAAAATGTTTTATTTAAATTTTACTTAAAATTGTCTGTCAGACAAGACTCGAGATGCTTGAAATCTTAGAATCACTCCTGAAGGATGAATAGATGCATGAATAAACATTTGACAGATGACCGAAAAGTTAATAAACAAGCATGAGGAGGCCCTAGACACTGAAGAGTTTAATCAGTCATAACCAATCAGACACTTAATATAATCATCACGACGGGAACAATCTGCTTCATACAATAATCATTTAGCAGATTCTCCAAATAAATCACATACGATCTCATCACAGGCTCACAGTACAGCAGCAGCCCCCTTCATCTGAAGGCCAGCGCAATGTGGTCAATCAAAGTTTATGCTCATTTCAACCTGGCGCTATAAAAACTGGCCCTGCGTGTGTGCGTTTGTGTGATCCGCAGACCTCATGAGCGATGAGTCATCGGCACAACCCCCCGCTCCTCGCATCTTTCTGCCACATTAATTCCACAAACACACACAAACACAAACAAGCACACAAACCCACATGCCGAGCGAGAAGGAGCCCCACTGCTCTCCATATTTTCACAGGGCGTGAAATAAAAATCCTTCCAGGCAACATCTACTGTAAAACACGATCATGTTCCTCCTAAAGAGTCGATAAAACAAAATAAATACCACACAATACAGATCCATTGCAAGTCCTAGGTTAGAGTTTGGAATGACTTTAACTACAAAAACCGCAGCTGTTGCTTTAGCCTAATAATTAAAACGATGACTGATTAGCGAAAGATCTGAGCTGACAGTGATGATGAAGGCAGGTTATGAGGATAAACTGAGTTAGATATTACTCTCAGGTTGCTGAATGAATTCAGTCATTCATAGATGCTGATGTTGCTGTGATTCCGTCATTCGCACCCTGATGTACGTTACATAACTGCAGCCTCGAGACCGACTGGACACAAAATGATGTGTCATCTCTCTCGCTTTTGCTCTCTCCCATAATATTTCCTCTTCTCCTCTCCCATTCTCCCTGTCAGGACACATATATTTTTAACCCAACCTAATCTTGATATACAAGCCGCCCATTGTAGCTCCTACACAAAATTCATGAATAAAACAGCTCAGGCATTAGTTCTCTTGTTATTTGAGAAGTGTTTGTGGCAAAGCACAGGAGAAGTAGGCAAGAGGTTATCAAATCAATCAAACACAAAATCCAACCAACCTCAGACGGACACAAGTTTAGCCATTGTTATGTAATCGACACTGTCTGTCTGTCTGTCTATCTATATAGTGCTGCAAATATATAAGACATATCAGATAAAGTAAGATATAATACAGCTAGGTTAATATGTTGCATAAAACATTAAGACAAAGGGTTTTTTTTGTAACTTTTTATATCCAAGAACAGCCAAATATAATGGTTCACTTGTGAGGGACCCCATTCCTAATATAAAGCTAAACATTTTTATGAATACAGACTCATTTATCCTCTGCGAGAAAAGTAGTAAATGTCATATTATAAAAATAAAGGTAAAACAAATTGTTAAAAAAAGTCAATATTAACTTTGTATTACATTCAATACATTTGTCAAAAATAAATAAATAAATTTGCATGTTTTTAAAATTTGTATAATATTCTTTTTTCATGTTATGTTTGTGTTTTATATCTAATATGTCACAGAAACATTTTCTGTTAAAAACAAAATAATTTGTATAGCATTTTTCACTTTTTTTTTTAATTTTGCTTGTGTGATACATAAAATGTTTCATAAAATCCTTTTATTTTTTCTGAAATTTTCGACAGACACCCTTAAACCCCCCCTGGCAACCCCTGAAGTACTTAATCACAATATCAAGTTAAGTAAACTTTAAATTTTAAAATATTTTCACAAATATTTTCAGTGCATATAGGGATTTTATGCAAGCCTGTTTCCGCCACTGAATAAAAAAAAATTAAAAAAGGTAACTGCGACTTTTTATTTGACAATTCTGACTTTTTTTCAGAATTCTGAGATATAAACTCACAATCGCAAGTTATAAAGTCAGAATTGTTAGATTTAACTCGTAATTGCGAGAAATAAAGTCAGAATTGTGAGATATAAACTCACAATACTAACATTTTTTCCTTCGAACTGCGTGTTTGTATCTCTTACAAACTTACAATTCAGAGAAAAGTCCATTGAAAAAGGTAATTCCAACTTTTTATCTCACAATTCTGACTTTTACATCTCGCAATTCTGATCTTTTTTCTCAAATTGTGATACAAACTTGCAATTCTGACTTTTTTTTCTTAGAATTGTGATATAAATGTGCAATTTTGAGAAAAAAAGTCACAATTGCAAGATATAAACTCGGAAAAAAACTCAGAACTGCAAAATGTAAACTCGCAACAGCAAAAAAAAGGTCAGAATCGTGAGATAAAAAGTTGCAATTATCTTTTTATATCTTGCAATTTTGACTTAGAATTTAGAATTGCAAGTATGTATCACACAATTACAAGAAAAAAGTCAGAACTGTGAGAAAAAACGTCTTAATAACCTTTTTTTGTGGTGGAAATGGGCTTCCATAGGATTTTGCTATGTACCCAGGTAAAATTAAAAACTGGCATTTTATTAAAGAATATTTCAGTTGTTTCTTCAGGTTTCTTTCTTTGTTCAAAATGTTTCACACATTTTTTCTGGATAATGTTGTTTTAGTTGCCAATTTGGAATGCAATTTATAGATATATGCTAAGTCCCCACATCACATTACATCACATTACAGTCTTTTGCAACGTCCAAACAAAAGCCAGTTACTTCCTATTAAATATCAGCAATGGATACGATGAATTCTGTAATGCTTTGCAATGTTAGTTGGTTTGTGTCACTTTAAAACATTCAATTATGTCTGATAAAATCACAGAAATCAGAATGACATTATCAAAATTTAATAAGTTGACACCTTATGCAAGCCAACATTGTTCCTCACTGTGCAATGCCTAACTTTAGCTCTTAATTCCCATTCTGTTAGCTTCCAACCTATTAATTTTCATGCCATTGTGTAATTAATCAAATTATATGCTTCTGCAGCTAAAGTGCTAGAGTTTGACCACAGAACATTTCTGAAGCTTTGCTATATATACAAAAGCTTTCCTAAATAACAACATATACAGTACAATATATTTCAAACTGCCCGTCTGTTACATAAACTGTGGCCGCATATAGCGAGCAGAGATGCTGTCATGTGCTATCTCTCTCTCTGCAGGGATGACTGAGATACAGACTCCTTCTGAGCTCTGTGTCATCTCTCTAATACTCACAGTCTCCGAGAGCCAATCAAACAGTCAGGGGAGCAACTGAGGGAGAAATTGAGAGAATGTTCAACTCAGCTAACCTAGTCCAACCCTGGGAAGCTGTTTAGCATTGCTAAATAGAAAGACAACATGCTCAGCCTCTTATGCATCCCTACGGCACGCTAAGATTAAAAGCTTGCACCGCAAGGGATCAGAATAAACATGCGAAATGGGGGAAAAATGACATTAAGAGTGTTTTTTCAGGAGGTCCTGAAGTATGGATGGCGTAGCCATTACTAGACTCTATTGATGATTGTGATTCTCATCACGTTTGCTGTAAACTGCAGTATGCAATTTGAGGTTACTTCGGTCTGAATCAGTCATGAAATGTCTGCAACATGTTTTGAGTTGTGTAAAACAACACTTTTTTACCTTGTCAAAAACAGCTCTGTTCACAGCGACCTGTTTTGGTGCATGTCTCTTTAAATGATAATGAGATACTGCTCACCTCGCCCCCTCTTCTGTTTTCTGTGTATTCGGTGGCACGTTACCATCAAAAACAAACTAATCCACTGTATCTCAGTGGCTTTGATGTTGGAAGAAACTTAAGACTCTTTTGTAGACTTTTTCATTCAAATACAAAACACCTGCATTTGCTTACGAGACATCGTTGTTGTTACAGCTGCTCGAGCGCAGAGTAAATGTTGGACAGTGTTCAACCAGCTTAGGGCGGAGATATGCTAATACAAGACAGTCCATCAATAGTTGTGGGTGGGGCCTGAACTGAATGATGTCATACAAATTAAAATGCAGCCTAAAACAACACCTTTTTACCTTGTCAAAAACAGCTCTGTTCACAGTGACCTGTTTCGGTGCATGTCTCTTTAAATGATAATGAGCTACTGCTCACCCCGCCCTCCTCTTCCGTTTTTTGTGTTTTCGGTGGCACGTTACCATCAAAAACGAACTAATCCACTGTATCTCAGTGGCTTTGATGTTGGAAGAAACTTAAAACTCTTTTGTTCACTTTTACATTCAAATACAAAACACCTGCACTGCTTACGAGACGTTGTTTTTACAGCTGCTCAAGCGCAGAGTAAATGTTGGACGGTGTTCAACCAGCTTAGGGCGGAGATATGCTAATACAAGACAGTCCATCAGTGGTCGTGGGTGGGGCCTGAGCAGAATGACGTCATACAAATAAAATGCAGTCTAAGACATCACCTTTTTACCTTGTCAAAAACAGCTCTGTTCACAGTGACCTGTTTCGGTGCATGTCTCTTTAAATGATAATGAGCTACTGCTCACCCCGCTCACCTTTCCGTTTTCTGTGTATTCGGTGTCACGTTACCATCAAAAGCTAAACTAATCCACTGCATCTCAGTGGCTTTGATGTTGGAAGAAAATTAAGACTTGTTGATTAATTTTCACATTCAAATACAAAACACCTGCATTGCTCACGAGACATTGTCGATACAGCTGCTCAAGCGCGGAGAAAATGATGAACAGCGTACAACTGGCTGAGGGCGAAAATATGCTAATATGAGAGAGTCCGTCAGCAATTGTGGGCGTGGCTTGAGCAGTTTGACATCATACAAATTAAAAGCCAAATACAAAACTGCCTACTTGACAAAAATTGCCATTTAAATTTATTTTTTAAAAACTGTCAAAAAATGCTCAAGATTGAATGCTTACAATCACTCTTAAGCATGAATATATGCATGAATAAAATAATTAACAGATGACCGAAAAGTTAATAGTTAATAAAAAGACAGTTTTCTGACCTTGCATGTCTTGTTCTTATCTGGCTGGCAGGGTGTGCATGGGGCACAGGGCTGACAGAGAGGGCTGGGGGGATGAGGGAGGTAGTATCCTCCGGGACTGTAGTTGCAGCAGCCGTAAGGTGCTGGGAAGTGTGTGTACCACAGGTCTTGGCCCTCCTGACATTTAGGACATGGAGACAGGAAGCCCTTAGCCTGGACCTTCTCCACATTCACCTTGGGATTCCTCATCCACCTGCGCACCTGAGGGGAAAACATGAAAGAGTTTTATAATCTATAAATTATATAAAGTAGTGGTGCATGGTGATTCAAGGCTCAAGGGTTGGTAACCAGTAAGGTGGTGGTTAACTTGACCTAACATACGAAGTCCAGGAAACAAATTCCAATGGTCATATGGAGATAGTACTAAATTTCCATGAAGTGCTTATGAAACCATGGGTTGTGTCGACAACATCTAGGACAAGTACGTTGGGTGTGGATATGAAATCCCAGATGAAAGTGTTACACTCATTTATAGCTCAGTACATTTAATGGGATTCTTAGAAAAGTTTCATTTAAGATTCAGCTTTGTGTCTGATATTTCTCCTAAAACTTGAAAAAAGTGCATCTGCCTTGTTATTTACTCTAAAGAACAGTTTATAATTCCCTTTTATGTCTTGTCATTGAGCTAAAGTAAAATATTTAGTTAACTGGAAGTAAAACCAAGTTTTCTTGGTGTAACTTAAAATATTTGCTCTTTAATTTAGCATTTTGTGAAAACCATGTGACCACTGATGTCATTGAACTTTGCCTAAGATTTAATGAGGAGGGTAAAAAATTATGAAACTAAGTTTTATTTTATGTGTTTGTGAGCAGGATGAGAAAAGCGGGACAATTGATAGTGTTTAATAGTCTTTAATGTTCAATTATGTTGGAATTATTAGAACCATTCTAGATAACTAGGTACTTAGTATAGTTCTGTAATTCAGTTATAGGACAAAAATGTATGAAATATATATATTATATATATATATATATATATATATATATATATATATAAAATCTAACAATGCTCAGGAGTAAGTTCAAATAATGTAAAGTATAAAAACAACATGAAATAAATAATGAAATAAAATGTATGTCTAGTAATTCTTGACTTTTGATTGCAGACTTTGGTATCTTTGGACTTTTTGGTGGCTCAATTCTGATAAATTTGAGCACAGTTTTGTGACGACTCTATCTCTTCTAATATTGTACAGAAAACATGACAGTGCATAAATGAACATTTCGATCTATGCCCCATTTAATCTCATAGCAGAAATATCTGAGATATTAACAGATCTCATTTGTGATTTTTTTTTCATGTGGGATTGAGCACTTTATGGGTCATTCCACGAAATTGGTGCCTTTTGTGTCCCAAAGAAATAATTAAACATAGATTTAATATAACAACAAATAAATGTGAAATGTGAAACATAGCAATTCTATGTATACGTTCATCAATATCACATAAAAAAGTCAATTAAATATTATTTTAAATAACTGAAATAGCATTTATGCTAGTAAGGGTAAGGTTTTTGGCCTGTCCCTCACTTTTTCTTTTTCAGCCGGACTTTTAATTTGCAAAATGATATAAAAATCACATTTGCATATTTTTCTAAATATAGTCTCACTGTTAAGCAATGTTTTTGGCACAAGCATGTATTTTTTCTATAAAATGTAAATCATTTTATTGGTGTTGTCTGATTTTATGTCAGCCCTGTTACCCTCATCAAAAAACCCTTGTAAAATAATGTACATTCAAGTGACATAAATAGGACGTTACATCATTTCTCAACCAGGATTCCAACACTTAAAACATAAGCATATTTCTCTTACTCCTCTATAAAGTTCTATTTTTGATAACTTATGAGGCTTGAGTGAGGGGGCCATCATGCAATGTCAATCCTGTTGCTATTTTTAAAATAAATTTAAACAATTATTTCTTACATTTAATATAATCAGTATCTACAAGTAAATCCTTTTAAAGTGTAAAATATGTGCTTTTGTGAACTTGACTTTTAGCTAGCAATTAGCAAATTTGTTTGAAATGTCAAACTTGTTACTGTCAACCTTTTACTTTTCAAAGTTACAGGTTTTGACGTGGGTAACAGGGATGACATTGAGGTTTGACCCTGGTTTTAAAGATTGTCTGTGTGCAATTCGAAGATTTTAAAGGGTGTATTACTGAGCTAATGCCTATATCATTCAGTGGCATATGAGTTCTAATTAAACTATAGTATCCAGTAACGCTTGTGTCGGTAACAGGGTTGACAAAAATACCAAAACATGGGGTAGAAAAATAGTCATAAAATAATAAAATTACATAGCTTGAGATGGCACAATACAATTTTAAGGTATTTCATTTCATGAATATTTGAAAAATATTGATTAAACATTTTATTTTTACATTTTTCTAAGTGGAAAAGGCACAGATTTCATGGAACGACCCTCATGCATTTTAGGCTCTTGTGAAACCCAAACCATGCTTTCAAAGTATCTAACTAGACAATCATAATATTTCGTCATGTGAAAACATCTTGAGTTGTTTAAGGCAATCTTTGATTGGTAGATTTGCTCCTGTACAGGCAGATTAAACAGAACGAGGCGTCTCAGGGCCGTCATGTATGTCTTTACAAGCCAAACAATGAAATCTGAAAGGCGTCCTCCAAATCACCAGCAGTGACTGACTAAAAGAGGCAGGGCACAGGGTCGTATGTCTTCTTTGTAGTTTACAATGTATTTAATGACTTCAATCCCTTGAGTGAAAAGCAATTTTCTAGGCCCCAGGAAATCCTGGAACTCACGGCGAGCACAGGCTGAGAGATTTCCACTTCTCACTTCATTTCATACAGCTGCCAAACAGCCAGATGAAAAAGCAATCTCAAAGCTCTATATGATCAAACCTTTGTTTTTTTTTTAGAACGGAGAAACAATGGAGAAAAAAACCCTGAAATTAATGAAAACAATGCCTCGAAATGTCCCACACACATAAACAGTTACAGCATATAGTCACAGATCCCAACAATTCGCTGCTCTCTTCCTCTCCAGTCTTCCTCGCTCTCTTCTTTGATCGGATTTTCAAAGTTATGTCATCGTATGTTGTCAATGTGACGGTACTCTAGCACTCGGAGTCTCTTGCTCTACTCTTTTTTAAAAAATATGAATTCTTATTCTTTGATCACAGGAATAAATTACATTTTAAAATATATTCAAATAAAAAACAGTTATTTTAAATAGTAAAAATATTTCAAAATTGCACTGTTTTTGCTGTACTTTGGATTACATAAATGAGCAGAAGAGACAAAAAAAACCATTAAAAATCTTACTGTTCAAAAACTTTTGACTGGTGGCATATATATTAATCTTATTTAATCTAATCTTATTTAACATGCTGCCTTTTCTGAAGTAGTCATGTAAGTGTGTTATTGTTATGATCTGGATTATCAGGCACATGAATCATTCTTTACAGGAATCAAACACTGAAGCAATGGCAACTCAATAAAGCACTCTAAACACAGGCTCTACTGATGACTCAGCAACACCAAACTTTAGTCACTAGAGAAAAACATCAGTATGTGTGTGTGTTGCCTGGTGCAAAAACACAGAGAGAGCTAACAAACCCGCAAGACTCAAAACACACGGCACAATCCGGTTGTGTTAATGCTACACACGTACGAGACAACACTGCAAGATGACCTACAAAAGACAAACATCAACCTTGGCACTCCAGAAGATTCTTTCTCTCTCGGTCTCGGCGTACACATAAATACATAATAATCCAACAAAACCGTCTCACTGAGTCACTCTCTGACACTCCATCTGCTGTGTGTGTATGTAGGAGTCTGGACTCACTCCCAAACCACACACACTTTCTCGCCTATAACCAAAACAAATACATTATATTTAAATAAATAATACAGAACATGTTCAGATTGGCCATTGCGGCAGGCACAAATCAAATTGGAATAGCAATTTCGTTCTTGTTAAATTGCAAACAAAAGAAATCCATAAATACTGTCAATACTAAAGTCAAATGATATTGCAAACTTATGTGCAAAATCACAACTGGGTGTCAATAACAAAGCATTATGTATATACACAAAATTGCGGCAGCATATGTATTGTTTTCATTGATATCCATATTGTGTAATTGCATAACTGTTTATGCTCATTTCCCTTATTGTACATTACATAAATTATCTCTGTTGTCATCTAACGCTCATATTTTTATTTTAAAACATTTATTTTATTTTAATATTTATATTTATTTTAATAGGTTTTATCTATTTATAATTTATTTAGATAAATACTATGTCATTTTAATATCGGCCTAACACTCACTTAAATTTAACACACAATTTAACAATCTAACACTGTTAAATGTAATATTTGGCAAATTTAAAAATTAATATGCATGTTTCATACTGTGCATTATAATGTTGTGATGTCTAAATTCATTTGTAGCATTTAAAATGACTGACTGTCATTTGCAGTTTTCATATATATATATATATATTTTTACATTTCATAATTTTTTTTATTTTTATTATTTTTTTATACAAAATATTTATTATTATTTTAAAATATTTATTTTATTTTAATATTTATATTTATTTTAATAGTTTTTATTTATTTATAATTTATTTAGACAAAATACTATAACATTTTAATACTGGCCTAACACTCACTTAAAGTTAATCTTTAACTTTATAATTTAACTAATTAATCTAACACTGATAAATGTAATTATTTGGCAAATTTTAAAATTAATATGCATGTTTCATACTGTACATTATAATGTTGTGATGCCTAAACTCATTTGTAGCATTTAAAATGACTGACTGCCATTTGCAGTTTTCTTTTTTCTTTTTACATGTTTTGAATTTTTTTTATTTATATAAAATATTTATTTTATTTTAATATTTATATTTATTTTAAATATTTTTTTATAATTTTTATTTATTCATAATTTATTTAGACAAAATACTATAGAATTTTAATATCGCTTACGTAAAGTTAATCTTTAAATCTTTAACTTTACAATTTATTATTTGTACATATGTATTTTTTTACATATTTTATTCATTTTTTACTTTTATTTTTATTATTTATTTATATAAAATATCTATTTTTATTTAATAATATTTATTTTTCTTTAATATTTATATTTATTTTAATTTTTTTATTTACTTAGACAAAATACTATATAATTTTAATATATAATCTAATGTTAACTTAAATTTAATCATTAACTGTACAATTTAACAATCTAACACTGATAAATGTAATATTTGGTCAATTTTTAAATGAATATGCATGTTTCACACTGTACATTATAATGTTGTTATGCCTAAATAGCATTTAAAATTTGCAGTTTAATTTATAACAAAAGTTAATTTAGTTAGACAAAAGATTTTTATTATCGACCATAACAGGAACCTATTATTACTGACTACTGACTGAATTTTAATGTTGTTGCATCCCTATCCAAAAACCACAAACATAAACACTATGACTGCAAAACCACATACAGACATGGATGCATATATTTAATATCTTTAAATGCATACAAACATATATACTTCCTTCATAGGAAAAAATACTTTTAAATCCTAAAAACACTAAGCTTTTTGCAGTTTTTAATCAACGCTCAGTGGAGAGGTGACGAAACAAAAAGAAGACAGGACCTGATTCAAACTAAACTTGTCCGCATAAGCATCACCATGCAACATGTCAGAGCATGTGCACTAACCGCCAGGCCACGTCTTCAACCAAACAGCACTTTGAAGTCTCCACCAGCCCCAGAAGTTCTGCACCCAACATCCTCACACACTCACCTTCCTCTTGACAAACTGGAAGGCAGAGCACTTCTTAAAGGAGAAAGATTGTTTCTCTGCATTATGGACCAGCCTCATGGCCTCTGGCCGGCCCGCGCACTCTGCGGACCCCAGCGTGATGCCTTTGAGAGAGACGAAAGGGTGAAAACACGATTAGAAGGTCTCCAGTGTTGCCCGAAGCAATTACGACAGCAGAAACTGTGATATCTGTTGCCTGACAAGCACATGCGTGTGTGTGTACATGCCTGTGGTAGTACCTGTGTTGTTGTCCTCCGCGGTCCAGGTTGTTATGACTGTCACTGCTGACCGATGATATCAGCGCTGCGCTGATGCCGCGAGTCCGTCCCGATGATGATGCTGCTGGATTTCACAGCATGTCTTTGCAGCAGCACCGCTGTGTGAGTGTGTGTGTGTGTGTATGAGAGAGACAGACAGAATGAGATGGAGCTGAACAGACACCTTGTCAGTGTGACAGAGAGAGAGCGTTGCAATCGGAGAGAAGCGCACCTTCCTCCCTGCCCTCTCTCTCTCTCTGTAGCTCTCCGTTCTTCTCCAATGGCACCGATACACTCTCTCTCCTCCTCCTCCGCCCCTTCCCCCTCGTTTTCTGCAGAAGCGGATGCTCGCTCTATCGCAGCATCTCTCTCTCCATCCCTCCCTCCCCGCTGCTTTGATTGTGTGAATGGAAGGATGGGCGAAGGATGAATGAAGGCTGATGGATTGGATGGGTGTGTTTAGCCTGACCACTGCCGTTACAGGAACCGCTGCAGTGCTGCAACCCTCTTCTGACTCACACACTGAGCATCTCTCAGGCTCCTTTTCTCTCCTACCTGTCTGCTTTTCTGGAATCATTAATGAATGAGCGGGGGTGAATGAGTCAACAGGTTTGTCATCGGATGTCACACATCTGCAGGGAGAGGGAATAGAAGATAATGAGGGGAGAATCGATGCACTGAGTTAAAGAAATAATGACAGAGATCAATCAACTCCTTAATCTTCTGAGTCAGTGGTAAGTATATCAGGATGTTGACAACATTCACAGAAAGATTCAATTTTGGGTATCATATATATTTTTTTGTAAATATGTTAATTTGCTTATACAAAATAAACAGAATGGACATTTAGGATTTTCCCCTCAAAAATATATATACACTGCCCTCAAAAGTTTGGAAACGCCCTAGGAAAGAGGGGTTTTGGACAATATTGGCATGAATCCTTTTTAACTTGTGATACTGTTCTTTTTCTATATTTTTAATTAAATAAATGCAGCCTTGATGAGCATAAGAGACTTCTTTAAAGACTATTACAAGTCTTACTGACCCCAAACTTTTGAACTGTAGTGTATATATTGTCATTATTACGTAAATCAAAATGAAAATTAAAATTGCTGGTCTTCAATGATAATGTCAACTTACTTTAATGTATTTGCACCAAAAAATGATGAGGATTTATGCCGATATCGTCCAAAACCACACTTTCCCAGGGGTGTTTCCAAACTTGTGGAGGGCAGTGTGTATATACTGTAACAAAAACATTTTTCAAATTACCCTACCTGATAATAAAATATGATATATTTATTAGTTATATTATTACTATAATTTAATACAGTGAGTAAAATAAATAATCTACACTCGTTCAAAAGTTTGGCATTTTTAAAGTTTTTAATGGAGTCTCTTATGCTCATCGAGGCTGTATTTATTTGATCAAAAATACAGTAAAACAGTAATACTGTGAAATATTTTTGCAAGTTCTAATATTTGGTTTTCTATGTTAATATACTTTAAAATATAATTTATTTCTGAGACACATCGCTGAATTTTCATCAGCCATTACTCCAGTCTTCAGTGTTATACAATCCTTCAGAAATCACTTGCTGATTTATTATCAATGTTGAAAATAGTTGTGCTGCTTAATATTTTTTTGGAACCTGTGATTCTTTTTTCAGGATTCTGATGAATAAAAAGTTAAAAATAACATCATTTAAAAAAAAATTAACAATATTCTAAAATTCTAACAAGTTTTTACTATCATTTTTTATCCATATAACACATCCCTGCTGAATAAAAGTATTAATTACTTTAAAAAAAAAAAAAAGGAAAGAAACTTTTGAATAGTAGTTTATCTATTTTAAATAAACACTGCTTTTTTTTACTTTTTTATCACAAAATCCTAAAAAAAATATCATAGGTCCCAAAAAATATTAAGCAGCATCACAAACATTATAAATCAGCATATTAGAATGATTTTTGAAGGATCATGTGACACTGAAAACAGCTTTGAATCACAGAAATAAATTAAATTTTAAAGTATATTAAAACAGAAATTATAAATTGCAATAATATTTCACTATTTTTTCTGTATTTCTGTTCAAACAAATGCACCCTTGATAAGCATAAGAAACTTTTTTTAAAAAACATTTAAAAATCTTACTGATCCCAAACTTTTTGCACGGCATTGTATAAACTATTATTCATTAAATTGCAAAATACAATTAATAATTATATTTTCTAAACTGTACTGTAAAATATATATAAATACATTAAAATAAAATGTTATGGTATCTACACATGCTTTAATTCCTAGGTAATGCATGAACTGATCAAATGTAAACCTTGGATGCAATTTAATACATACATGTATTACATAAATGCACTATAAATAATAATTGATTTAAAACAAAAACTATAACAGAGTTAATAAACAACCAAGCAAAAATAGCTTTTAAACTGTCATGTTTAAACTGTCATGTTATAAACAGAATTAATTGAGTGTTGTTTATGAATTGACAGTTTCAAATAGCCTGCAACTGTGTGTAGTGACTAATTTTTATTCATCATGCAAACACAGCTGGCAAAATAATTTAGTGAAATCTCAGTGGTCATTTACTTGATTTGTGTAGATGACAAACCTTGCGTAGCCTATATGACTCATAGCTCTAAACCTACATCAAAGAAATCTGAATCCCACTCATACACATCCAAAAAAGAAAAATATTTTCTTCTTTTTGGAGATGACAGAAAGATAAAATGCCATACAAAGGCAATTTCACAAATTACAGATAAGGAGAAAATGCATTTCCCATCTTGACTGTGAGAGCTGTCTGATTCACTATAACAGACTAGATCCTTTTATACGAGAGCCAACCTGAGAAAGAAAGAAAAACGCCTTTCATCCTGGACAAAAGAGGTATTCATTTTATGCATATCACTGATCTTGCAGTCTGCTCTGCCCAATCAAACCCAAAATACCCTGCAAAGAGCAAGAAGCCACCAAAGAATAAACCGCTGTTGGAAAATATGATTATTATATGCGTTTCATGGCTCACGCTCTTCATTTTTCATAAAAAAAAACTGGTGTTGCATCAGTTTGAGCAGTGAAAGGCATCTCATATAATCTGTCTGATATAATCAGTCACTCTGTGAAATATGAAATGCATGAAAAGTGAGTGATGTCAGATATCCATAAGTCACATAAATATGCATAATTTCCTGCTGTGTTATTTTGAGAAACAGCTACTTTGCATTGTATAAGAATGACCCTTAGACCAAGTTACTGGACACCAACCAGCAAGGCTGGATTATTCTGGTTATAATTTTTTTAAAGACAGTCATTTAGTTAAAACTTGTAGGAAATATGAATAACATGATTGCACACACAATCTGGGTGCAGATTTGAGAGTGGGAGCACATTTTTGAAGTCTTTAAAAATATCATTCCCATTGGATTGTACCTTTAATCAATCAATTTCTGTATACATATATTTAGTAGTCAAAGCACAGTGTAGCAGAGGCCATCTATTATTTATAGAGTAGTTTATTCATCGGCACGCTGGCCGCACTGTCCAATGAATTGAGTCTGTCAGGCACACAGCATACACAGTCCGAACAACTCCAGCTAAAGAAATGTTTTTCTTCTTGTATGTATGCAAGATAAGACATTAAAACTCATCATTTTGACATAAATTGACACATGGACCAGACAGAACCTCTAGTTCTCTCTCTCGTGCCTTCTTATCTCTTTGAAGCTGGTTTCTCAGTAGTCTCAAGTTGTTATTCTGAGATACAAATCCGAAGATCAAAACTACACAGAGCAAAAGGAGAGAGAAAAATGGAAATGTAGGGAACTCTCGTGTAAATGTATCTAGAAATGGAAATGAATTCCGCAATTAATCTAGAAGAAACTTTTGCTCGATCGATGACAAGAGACTAAAAGGAGTTTTGGTTGTTTCGTACACACTGCATTTACATTTTAGTCTCTTATGCTGCATTTATTTGATCAAAAATCTGTCAAAAAAGTAATATTGTGAAACACAATTTAAAATAACAGTAATAACAGTACTTCCCCCAGAAATCACTCTAATATGTAAATTTGTTGCTCTAGAAACATATTATTAGGGCTGCGTTTAGACACAAATTTCACAATTCGATTAGATTCTGATTCACAATCTTGTGATTCGGACAGTAAGGTAGTTCGTTAGAGTTTTCCCTCTTTCTTATTCACTCTTAATTAGCTTGTAAATGCCTGTGCACATTTTACTTTCACTTTCAAATTAGCGGCAATTCGGCATCTGATTGAATTGACAGCAACACAACAGTGCCTATGACATTTTTCTGCCTTTTATTAGATAAGACAGTGTAGGTAGACATGAAGCGAAGTGGGAGGGGTTGGGAAAGGTTCACAAGCCAGGATTCGAACTTGAGACACCCAAAGCGCAACGCCACTATATGTCGGCGCGCTAACCACGAGACTACTGGCGTCAATATATTAAACGTGTTTAATTTATTAACAAAACGAACACAAATTCACTATGCTATAGGCCTAGCATAAAATAACAAATAACTTGCGCAAAGATTAAATATAAAACACTGAAAATCAGCAGACATGGTGGAACCAAATAAATAAGAAACAAATGTTAAAAAAAGCTTCCAAAATCATCTTAGATAAAAGGCAAGTCAAAAGGCCTTCCTAAAGTAAAAAAAAAATCATACTTTATGATGTTAGTGTTAATAAATTAATAAATTTAAAAAAAAAAAAAATCAAGAAAATTTCTCTGGCATTTCTTTCTTTTTGCTGTATCAAAAACGTTACACCCCTACTCCTAAGGTCTATTTTTCAGAAAAAAAAAAATTAAAGCAACAGAAGGCTCAAGCAAAAGTTTCAGTTTGTTCTCTATTTAAACCCATTGAAGCAATTTAAATATTTAGGAGATCACATCTGCGATCTTTCTTTTCTGTGGGAAAGTATCTGTCTCCGGTAAACGGAGATGAAAACGACAGAATCATGACTAGTCACAGTTATTTCTCATAAGGTGTTCTGGAGATAAATGTCCCCCTCTTTCTCACATGACTTCACATAAATGTTGAGTCATCCTTTGCCGTATCTGTGTGTGTGTGTGTGTGTGTGTGTGTGTGTAACTTGAGCTGTGTTTTGTGGAAAAGATTAGATCATTGTTGGAGCATTTTGGCCTTCAGTACCTCAGTCCAAAAAAACCACAGGCACCATGATACCAACAATATCATCTGCCCTCTTCTCCTCTCCTCTCCTTCCAAATGCTTACTTCTTTTCAAAGTTACTCTCTCTCTCAAACAAACACACACACACACACACACATAAAAGAGAGAGCGTGAGCCTTATAAAATAAACATGATTCTCTGCACATCTCTCTCTGTGCTACAGGGAAGGCAAGATATCTTTGGGGACACAGTCTTTCTCTCTCTTTTCTTTTTTTTCCTCTCTTCCCATTCTCAGAATAGCTTCTTTCCCCTCACGTGCTGATGATGCTTTTAAGCCAAACAGAATAAGTTACACGTGAGAGTGTGAAATCTCACTTTAAGAAACCTGAGATAACATGATCAGGCCAGACAGATGGGAATATTGAATCAGATACATAGATTGACACAATTATGAATGCAAAAATGGAAAGATTTTGCTCCAGTTTTCCATTCAAAAAGTTTATAAGGTAATGGTGCATATGCTAATATAGCACTCAGACTGAAAGAAATAGAGAGAGATGGAGAGATGGCAAGGATGGAAGGTTGACAGGTGGAGTGGGAGGAGTAGCTGTGACTGATGCATTGGCTCATCTTGGTACTAAGTGTGTGTGTGAATGTAGGATAAAAATGACTGCAATGCATGACGTTCAAGGCCACTGACAGCAGTGTAAATTAGAAATTTAATCTCCACACCACAATATGCACGTTTTTGTTCATATAGAAGCAAGCACTGGCACTTCTCAAAGAAGACGACTAGCGACATAAAACCGATGTTGGCGACATCTTTAGCTGAACAGCCAGTGTGTGTCAGCGTGTCAGATTTTCAAACATGATGAGTCATTAAGATTCTGAATCTCCCAGGATTTGGTATTTCTCAGACTACTGCGGCAAGAACGAGACAAGTGTGGGAGTGAAAAGAGCGGAGACGTATCATGATGCTTCGACAGGGGCATTCGTGAAAGGAGTGTGTTTGTTTGTGTCGTGTCTGTGCATTAAAGGTGTGTATGAGAGCATTGACTCTCTCACACACACGTACACATACACACATTTTATGCTCATATAATCTTTAAGTGTGGTAAAGATGAAAAGGTTTGACCTCTAAATTTCCCAGTTTGACCGTTTACAAGGGCTAGAAAATTAATTTTAAAAAGCAGTTCAAATGTTCACATTTAATTGCTTTGGATAACAAAATATCAAACCTACAGTCAAGCTACCCTACGAGCTAAAAAAGTTAACTACAATGAAGTTATTTAGGAGAGCAAAATGTTTTCTAACAGTACATGAGAGGACTGTCAGAACAAACTGATTCACTACAATGAATCAGATTTTTTAACAGCAACATGTGAGAGCACTGCCAAAACAAACTGATTCACTAAGATGAATTAGACTTTCCAGCACTGCATAAG
>JAHKKF010537061.1:1732-26512 GCA_019740295.1 Labeo calbasu
TTTAAATAGCTGTTCAGCATCATTACTCCAGTCTTCAGTGTCACGTGCTGCTCAACAAACATTTCTGATTATCAGCAATGTTAAAAACACTCGTGCTGCACAATATTCTTGTGGAAACCGAACAGAAAGTTCAAAAGAGCAGCATTTATTTGAAATACAAATCTTTTGTACCATTATA
This sequence comes from Labeo calbasu, assembly GCA_019740295.1. Classification (NCBI taxonomy): domain Eukaryota; kingdom Metazoa; phylum Chordata; class Actinopteri; order Cypriniformes; family Cyprinidae; genus Labeo; species Labeo calbasu. The sequence goes on from JAHKKF010537061.1 coordinate 1,911, forward strand.
AATGTATTTACTGTCATATTTGATCAATTTAATGCATCCTTGATGAATAAAAAATAGACATTTTCTTACTGACCCTAAACATTTAAAACTGTGTGTATATAGTTGTTGCCTTCAGTTGCACTCGAGTCAGTAGCCTATCCCTGCCTCACCTGCTTATATTTATTTGAACCAATCTGGTTTTAATTTGCAAGTGTCTCTTCCCATCCTGAATTGCATAGGAAGTGATTGAGAAGGCGTAGTCTTTCTGTGTGTGTGTGTGTGTGTGTGTGTGTGTGTGTTTAAGCCCATTGATTTAAGAACGTCTGATTAAGCCTCATCAGCCACATCAACAAAATGAACAACACATCAGCATTATATAATCAAGTGCAGCGTGATCTGACTTATCCGCTAATCAAGACGTCAGATGGCATTGGTTTTTTTCCTCAATTAAATGTGTAGCTTGTTTACTGCCTTTTTATGTGTTATTCCATAATGGGGGTCAAGATAACTGTAATATGTTGTATATAAAACATGCTTTAAATATAATGAAGAACATCTTGACTGATTATGTACCGCCAAACAGAGCCTGGGCTTAGGGTCTAAAAACTGTGCAAGCTGTTGTTAGTCTCTTTTTGGTTTCTGTTAAGCCAAAATACAGTTGATAATTTAATGGAACTTGATTAATCATATTGGAAATACTTTCAAAAGTCCTTTGGCTAAATTGTATCAGTGTTTCATCAGAATCTCTGCAGTAATTGGGATTCCATTGAGGACCGATGATATTTCTTATAAGGTGTTATAAAGCATATAAACATCTCTAGGGATATATTACATTTAGTGGGCCATTAGGTGGTCTTCATTCATCTGACCTAAGAAAGGTGCTGACCTACACTATTATTCAAAGCCAAATCTCCCATTACTTTGCCCAAATGTCATGTGTGTTTAAAGTAGTTTTTGAGCTCTGTTTTTAAGATTATATTAAATGTTAAAGTGAGTGTTTTAGCATTTTAGAAGATTGGCAAGAATTGTTATTTGTTTATAATAACATCAGAAAAGCAGTGTCAACCACTGTCTCATCAAAGATGAAAGCTGGTTTTGACTCATTAGCTGATCAAAATATTTTAGTAAAAGGATTTTACTCTCATCAGATAATTAGTAATTCCATTTTAGGAGATACTTTTGCTTAAACACATATTTTTGTGTTTTAAAGTGAACTAAAATGGAAATTAAAATAAAAACAAACAAAAAAACAAACAAAAAATGTTAGTTGAAAAAAAAAAAGTTTTTTAATGTTTATTCATTTAAATTAACATTTATTTATTTATTTTAATTTTTGGGTAGTTGACAAGCAAACAGTTTTCATTTTCATTCAGTTCAGCTTGATGTATTGAAATAACTAAAGCTAAAACTGGGGAAAATAAATAAATAAATAAAAACTATATACACATTTAAAAAGGCAGAAAAAAAAAAAAAATATATATATATATATATAAATATTAAAGCAAAAAATACTAGAACTTTACAGTTAAAATTAAAATATAAAAAAAAAAAAAAAAAAAAAAAGTTCAGAACAAAGCGTCATCAAGTCAGTTACAATATGCAGTTGTGTTGTTTTGTTCCTGAACAATTCAGTGTTGTAAACAAATCAGTTCAAGTCATTCAAGTCCATAAATGAAAATGCTATTTTGGACAATTTGGTTAAGTGCATAATTCAACGACTCATTCAATTAGCGTTTCATTGTAGAAAGCATATAAACATATCTGGTATTGTGTAAGCATTATAACAGACATGACTGGAAAAACACACACACACATACAAGTGCCACACTTTACAACAACTGCTACAGATTCTACTGTCCCGATGTCAAAGAGTCATGCTGACTCCAGTGTGTTTATGTGTTGTGCTGTAATCAACAGCAATTACAGCTATCTCCCGATAACACTTACTTTCAGCTCATTTTCTTATCTTTGTCTCAGTCATGGGCGGTTTCACTGAGGAAGACAGCACTGGCGATTTATCTTGTAATTGATTGATCTGCAAATCGTACGGGTGGAACTAGATAACTGTACATTGAACTGTTCGGGTGACTCAGAAAGTGTTCGCAGCAGACAGGCATCTGGAAAGAGCAACACCTCAATGGAATTTTATCAGCGTTTTTCAGGTTGTTTGCCTTTTTACAGTGTCATTCAAGCAACCTTGATTAATGAGGCTGTGCAGTGGCTTTGTGTGCAGTCTTATTAAAACATTTGCCTCCCAGCTATGTTATCACCGCCCCTCGAATTACTGATTCAATTAAATACCTTGTTCAACATGAAACATTAAGCAGTGTCAAGTGAGCTGTATGTTCAAGAGCGTGTTTGATAGCTCGAGCTCAACTGGTGGTCGCCCAAATCGTCCAAAAGCTTGACGGACGCCTGAACATTTCACTTTTTCATCATCTCGAGGCATAATGTCTCATCGGTGCTTGAGAAAGACACAGCCAACTGAGTGAACCAGAACTTGATGGAATATGACTTGCTTGGAAAGCCTGTCCAGTTCAACTTCAGCTGGCCAATTAGAAAAGTCAACTGACAAAGAAGAGCCACAGGCGCCATGTGCCCAGGTTAAAGAAATAAAATCCCATGTGTCACCATCACCCAAAAAAAGACTTCACACTAACTCTATTTTTTAATCGACCGCTTACGCATGAAACTAAAAATGTTTGGCAGCCATACGATGGCGTAAAGCAAATGCGGCAGATTTGAAAGTAACAGAACATGATTTGAAATCTAGCGTGTTTCACTGTATCCCCCGTGCACAAGCTTTCCTGTTCTGTTGGTTTAGTGTCCAAATAAATGAACCAGTCATGAGCATGGCGTCTCATTAACACACCAAATTAAATTTCCATTTATTTAGCATGCATGGAAATGAACACATGCAGCCTGCCTGTGAAACTCGAGACTCATTTCTTGTCTGAAAAATGCACCAGCTCATTTGAGAAAAGAAAATTCAATGGCTTGCTCTCACATCCGTAAAAATTGCAGGCAATAGCTTTTCTGATGAGCCGAGGAAGAGAACCACACTCAAGGACCTAAAAGTTATTTGATTTTCACAGTGTAATGATGAACCAGAATTAAAAGTAATAGACTGACCCTCTTTTTTTGCCATAATGACGCACTTACGAAGAACTTAAAAGGTTGAAAGAGGCAACACAGAGGTGAGAAGAAAATAAAAGCAACAAAATGAGAGTGAGGTTTGGAAACAAATAAAGTGGACAAGTCGATGAGAAAAAAAAAAAAAAAATCCTGCCATTTAAACACGCAGACATGATAATTGCTGTAATTTTTATTATAATGAGATTTATGGCAGCTTTACAGAACATCATTTACATGTTGTTGTGCTGCCCGGATTTCATTGAAATGGATTTCATGGGCAATCATCTCTCAAACGGATTCCTAGTGATGGGTTGAAGACACATGTTGACACACGCATGCTACAAAACTGTACCTTGTTGTTTTATTTTGTCATTATTTTGTTTAATATTTATAAGTCAAGTATTCTAAATAAATAAAGTTTTAAGGTTATGGTTAGTTCTAGGCTACTGGTTTGATCCGAAGTATGAATGACCCCAAAAAATGAATGATTTCGGTCATTACTGTACCGTTTAGCAGGGCTCTTAACCTTAGGATGCTACAGGAGAAGAGTTTTTGCAATTAGTGAACAGTAAGTCATTTTGGATTAAAGGGTTTGTTAAATGGCACGTAGTTCGATGCAGCTTGATGCTATAGTCACACATTTCCTACTAATGAGGCTCAAGGGGTGCGTTCAATTCTCAAAGGCCTTTACAGATCGCAAAAACGTAATTAATACGTGACTAACAAGGTATGCATGAAAACTGCAAAAGATTGAGCAGATACTTAAATTGGACGTGAGTGACTTATTGCGTACGTCTAGATGTTTAATTGTTGTGAATTTCTTGGATTAGCATCTGCTTTAGTGCTGGCCCCCGTTTTCACCAGCGACATCTGCTCTTGCTCTTCCCATTGGTTTTTAAGCCTGCATCTGTCTTTTCTGTTGGTTTGGAGTTAAAAAGAAAAAAAAAAAAGCCAGAGATTTCAGTATTCAAATTCTTCCAAGACCAAATTAAGTGAACTACGCTATACCCATTAATAATTTAGAAACATAAGAGAAATATATGACATTAATAATACGTTTACATCTCCAGAGTCCTTTAGGTTTAATTCTGTGCATTCTTAAGCTATATTTTCTCAGCGTGTTTGACAGCATATTGTCCCAAATATATATTTTAGACTGCCAGAAAGTAAAACATCCACTTAAGGGCATGTCATCCTGATAGTACTGTATTCTTTATTTTGCATCTTGTTTGTGTAAAAAGTTTCAAATTATTTTCAGTCTTACATCATGCATAAGCTACAGCTGCCGAATGTTGTTCTCTCAGAGACGCATGGGCAAATGTCCAGATGAAAATGAACTCATTAAAGAGACACATGTGCTGTCTCGGTGAAGCAAATGTATTCCTGGGCAACTTGCATCTGCAGTTACTGCATTTTGCAATGCTTTGGAGAAAATAAAATAAATAAATAAAATAGTAAAAGTGGCCAACACAAGAATGGAAGCAAGGGGTGAGAGTTCACTGTAGGCTCTAATTACTCTATTACAGGTTTAAAAAGCATCTTTCCTTATGAACAACCAAACAGGCATATCACTAACTGCATAATCATTATGTTTTTATTTATGATTTGCTTCTCAGTAATAACCAGTAAATAAATAAATAAATCATTGTGCATAATACAGGATTATAAACATTCCTGAAATGCACTGGGACTCTTATTTTGAAATATGTATGCTTTACTATTGTCAGCAGCTTAGTCAAAAAGATGAGAGAGATCAGTAAGCACTTATAAACATTGCTTGGAATCTGCTGTTAATTAATTGTGACAGTCTGTTGGCATGAATGTTATTTATTGATTGTGAACTGCTCTGAAACAGTACTGCGTTTTGACTTTGAACTGTGCAGTACTTTTATTTATTGAAATTAGAGCTTTTTGAAGTTTAATATTCTTAACAGGCTGTATTGTTGATTCCTGCTTTTCCATTCCAAAATTTAAGACATCTTAAATGCTAGTTGAGACATTTGTTGTAGCCTGATATTTCACATTTTTTAAAACTTTCAATTTTATAACTTTGTTTGCACACATGCTCCTAAATACATTTTGCATTTTTTTAGCTGCAAATGTCTGTTTGGACTTTTCTGTCATTAAAAATACACTTTTGAAATGATGTAAAATTCATTAAAAAAACATTACATATTATTATTATTATTATTATTTCATTATATTAACCTAGATGTTTTGACAGTGGACAATTTTGTAATAATGACTGGCTGAACTCTTATTTTCTCTGCATCAGTCAAGTCAGTCATGTATGGTCATCAGCCTACTGTACAATCTGTACATGCATGTCATTTTCTGAAAATCCTCATAAGATTAGACATTAACTTTGATTTGCTAAATCAATTATGCAAATGAAATTACGGCACAGTTAAGCCAGTGTAGTGCTGCTGGTTTCAACTGACATGACATTAGTGCAAACTAAACTCTCTGTGTAAATCACATCCAGACGATGAGAGTGAGACATGAGTGGTTTGGACGATCTTTTGAGATGTTTAAAGTGACTGTCTTGCCAGCGTGATAAATAATGCATGCTATTTGAAAATATTCATGTACTGTTATCCTTGAATTCTTTGACAAAATACGAGAATTCATGAAATGCAGAGAACATTACAACATGAGCAAGGTATGCGCAACCTTGGTTAAAATAAATATATTTTTCTTTATAAAAGCACACTTGCACGTAGGTAAATTATATATATATATATATACATACATATATATATATATATATGTGTGTGTGTAATTTATATATGGTATTGAAATGATATATTAACCTTTAAAAAACACTCTGATTAAAAAGTGAGTTTGAAGGAAAGCACTATAACAGGTAAGCATGCTATTATGCAGAAAGTTGTGTTGTATGTTTGTCTAAAATGCATCTATTCAACCTTCTGAAGTGTTCTACGTGTAGGAACATGATCTAAATGCATGCAGTAGTCCTTCTGCGAATCCTTCTGAAGAGAAAAGATTCGATAAATGTCAAATAGTTCATCACAGATCTGCACCACTGTAATGGGGAAGCCAGTCAAATACAAGACATTGCCATTGTCTTTTACAAGAATGTTATAATAAGTATCATTATGTATTATCATTTATAAATTATGTTTCTTTTATGTACACTGCCATTCAAAAGTTTGAGGTCAGTAAGAAGGTTTTTTGAAATAAACTAGTTCTTCTGTTCATCAAGGATGCATTAAATTGATGAAATGTTACAATAAAGACATTTATATTTGTACAAAAGATTTCAATTTCAAATAAATGATGTTCTTTTGAACTTTCTATTAATCTGCCAATCCTAAAATATACAATGTATAATGGTTTCTACAAAAATATTGTGCAGCACAACTGTTTTCAACACTGATACTATTCAGAAGTGTTTGCTGAGCAGCAAATCATCATATTAGAATGATTTCTGAAGGATCATGTGACACTGATGACTGGAGTAATGATGCTGAAAATTCAGCTTTGATCACAGAAACATTAATTATATTTTAACAGATATTCACATAGAAAACAGCTATTTTAAATTGTAATAATGTTTCACAATATTACTGTTTTGATCAAAATGCAGCCTTGGTGAGCAGAACAGGCTTCTTTCAAAAACATTTTAAAAATCTTACTGAACTTTTGAATGCTATTATCTATTGTTAGGACCTAATTTAATAATCTCCCTGCATCTAAAAATGAATTTTAGAGATCTAAATGATAATATTGTAATGACAATATATGTATTGTCTTTAATACCACTTTCCTGTTTTTTTTTTTTTTGTTTGTTTGTTTGTTTGTTTGTTTTTTGTTTTTGTTTTGAGAAAAAAGCACAAACAACAGATGAGTTTATGGAAGCCTGTTTCTGCAATGGAATAAAACAATGAAAAAAGGTAATTGCCACTTTTTATCTCACAATTTAGATTTTATAGCATCATATTAGAATTGTGAAATATAAACTCACAATTCAGTTTTTGAAAGATAAACACAATTCAGAAAGATAAACACGTACAGTCATAACAGCCAAAATATTAAATGTCATGGATGAATATTTACTAAGTAATCCATTACTTGTAGCGGGAGGTCAGAATGACAGTTTCCATCTGAAATTCAAAGCCAAATTACAGGAGGGTAGAAATGACTTCAGAAAGACGGCAGCATCATGTTATTTTTACATAGAGATTGGTAGGTCTGTTAGTAAAATCGGTGGACTTTAGTAGCTTTGTTGCATTATGTGCCAGTTTTTTTTTTTTTTCTCCAAAATTTACATACCTGCTCAGGAAGTATTAAAGATATCTTAATGTCCTTTTAGATACTGCATCTTAACAAACTTTCCTTTTGGCATCTTAATTTTTACCACCCTGTATGGTTCAGTTCCAGAGATGCTGGAATCTCAATATGGCTCTAGGAGTAAATTGTTAAATTGTACACATTTCTAGTGGTCAAAAACCAAATATGGGTCACTGTGCATACAGATGATACTACTACTTCTTCTTCTTCTTCTTCTTCTTCTTTTAAAGAGGCATGTCTAAAGAACAAATAATATAAAACTAGAAATATATCGTTTCCTTCTCTCAAATGCACTGAACATAGCTGAGTGTCATAAATGTGCCTTGAGTGAGTGTCTTGATATATCAGAAAGATATCTCAACATGATTTCAGATTCTAGATCTTGATCAACTTTTCTTTTGGAATTTTCATTTTTAAGGCACTACATCGTTCACTCCCAGAGATATCAGAATCTTAATGCAGCTCCATATTCAGATGATTGAGCAATAGCCATTTTCAATGATCAAAAATCAAAAGTTGGTCACTTTGCATATCTGATACTTATTGTATTTAAAGAACAATGTCTGAAAAACAAATACTGTTGAAACTAGAAATGTTTCTTGTTTCCCTCAATCAAGACAGTTCACATTTCAAAGGGTTTATAGAGATTGAAAGATCATTTCCAAACATCATTGTTATAGATCTAGATTGATTATCAAAACTGGTTTAATTTTCTTCTAGAATGAACTATGCAGTAACTAGTTTTGTCAGAATGAGCTCCGTGAGTCATTGGAGCACTAGTGTAGATCACTCTTCTGCGTTCAGTGAGTTGGAGTAGCTAATCGTGTTCAGCGCGTCAGGAGCATGAAGTATATGCTGCGGCACGGCGGGGGATTATCTCTGCTCCGACACACACACACACTTTAGTCTGACAGCAGTTACAGGTATCAGTCAGCTGCTGCAGTATGTACTGTTGACGCATACCCAAATTTGACACAAACTAATGCGGGTCCAAATCATCATTCATGTCTTCCCACAACTGCTTGCATCACTAGATTGCTATTTGACTTACTAAGTATAGTGTTCAAACAAATTAGCCTGCGCAATAAGAGGCAAAGACGTTCGGTGTGCGGCACACAAATTAGCATGCGTTTGCCTGGTGGCGATGCGAATGTATCATTAGCATAGCGGTCTGTGGGCAATGAGCTGCGCTCTAACAGACATGCTATGATTTAAAAGGCAAATGTTCTGCAACACAAATACGACAGTGTCAAACAAATGCTTGCGTTAGATTATACTCTCATGTTTACTGTACTCAGAGAATGAGGGTGTGTAGTCGACTGTGTGATATGACAGCAGCACTGGTGATGACTGGCATTCTGTCTAATTAGTGCACAGCTTGTCTACACCTGCCTGCGAGGTATTTTGGGGTCGTTCTTGTTGGTTGCAAACATCCAGATCCGGTCACAAAGTGAGAACATCCACTCCAGGAGCGGGACGGTCCAATCCGATCACAACCTTATCTGAGTCCACACCTGGCTGCTAAATGCGATCTTGTTGGAAAATGGACAATATCTGGATACAAGATACCCGGTAAATCGAGGCATTACATACTGCATCCAGATCCTGCTCTCCAAAAACTTTCTAAAGCTGAATTTGCAGAAAGGCAGCTTAGCAGCGGCACGGAAAGCGGCGTCTGCTTGACGTTGTTTATATGTATGGATGCTCCTGATTGTTTTCCTGATGAGCGTCTGCTCTAGAGGTCACCTAATTAAGATGCAGATTAATTTGTGATCCCCTGTAAAAGTAGGGTGAGCAGTGAGCAAGGACATTAATGTGGTAATGAACAGAGGTTGTGACTCCATGTAGTGATTTCTCGCCGCTCCCTGTGGAATACGGCAGGGGTGAAATGCCACCGTTGCTGTTTAATTCGCCAAAAGCTTTGTGGGTTATCTGAGGTGCTCACTGTTTGCTAATGGCACTGTCATCAATCTCAAATGGCTATTCAGAAAAGGTGCACACATTATTTTAAAGTATTTTTTTATTTTAATATTGATTAAATATTTAGTGTGTAATCTCTCTCTCTCTCTCTCTCTCTCTCTCTCTCTCTCTCTATATATATATATGTATATACAGAATTTGTTTATTTATTTATTTATTTATTTTGGATAATGCTTTATATAAGAAAAATATTCTGGCATTTTTTTCTAACCCCTTTTTTAATTATTTATTTATTTATTTATTTTACCTAAACCTATTATGATTTATAGTATATAGCATATATTTTATACAAAATATGTACTCCTATTTTACCTATTTATTTATTTATTTATTTATTTATTATAATATTTAAGCTTTATTTTTTATAATTGATAGTTATTGGTAAGTTCTGTACATTTAAAGGTCTAAATGAAAAAAGTTTCTTATTCTCATCAAGGCTGCTTTTATTTGATAAGAAATACAGTAAAAACAGGAATACTGTAAAACAGTATGTCTTATAATATGATTAAAATGACTGTTTTCTATTTGAGTAAATTTTAACATATAATTTATTTCAGAAAATGTCTTATCATAAATGTTGAAAACAGTTGTGCTTCTACATATTTTTGTGGAAACTGTTTTATTTGAACTATTTTATGTATTTATTTATTTTTTTATTTTATTTTTTATTTTTTTTGACCCCAAACTTTTGAATAGATATTTTGTATTATACAATATATATGCATCTCCCACAGATGTAAATATTCCAAAGGCGTTGCTGCAAAATTCAGAAGTGTTCATTCTGCCACTGACCTACAGAGAAGGACTGCTGATTGTCATTCATATGTATGAAACAGCTGCTCAAACAGTCTTTTCAACCCCATGGTATATGTATATTTTATGTTACAGTCATTCAGATATTCCCAGAAGTACTTGAATAAAGTCTATAGTTCATACAGTGTCTGCACACTGATGTTTGCAGCATGGACTAAAAATAGAGTAAATCATCTTTGGAAACGAATTTAATGTCAGCTGTTTTTGATGCGGCAATGTTTTATTCACGTCAAACAAAGATTGCATTAGGTAAGTAGATAGGGCACTCAAGGCTTTTCCCATTTCACTGTCAGTCATTTTTGTGCAACAAGTAGATGGTCTATAGCTTATGAATATCCTTGCTTTGACTTTCACACGCCATTATGATGTGAACAAACATGGTTTATGTGTGAAAAGGTTAATTAAGATGAGGATCTTATGTGACACTGGCTATTGAGTTATTTATTTATTTATTTATTTATTTATTTATTTACTCACTTCCTAAGTCAAATGGGATGCAGTAATATTTAAAGCATAGACTGTTGTTTTAAACAGAAAGTTGTCAAAAAGGGTGAAATCCGTAATTAAGGCTCAGCACAAGGCAGCAAAATGACACAGTTAGTTTCGAAGGTCAGAATAAATGAGGAAAAGTTTAATGAAAAAATAACATACGGCAATCACAGGCAATCCTATCCAGACAGGATTAGATTTCTTTGAGGATCTTTGACTTAGCTGTAGATTTTTTTTTTTTTTTTTTTTGTATTACAACCACAAAGGTATGGCTGTGAATGTCAAATCCAGTCTGACTGGCTCATGCTCCACAGGAACATGCACAAACCCTTTATTAACAGTCAATATGCTGAGCTGTTAAAGTATAACGCTTTTAAGAATCTTCAAAAAGAAATATAATATCTATTATGATACAATGTGAAAAAGAGAGATAATTAAACTTTATTTCAATTGATTTAGGGCTGACAAGTGATTGCAAATTTAAAAAGTGGACCTTTTACAGTTCCCACCCATTTTGTACATAATTATGAGGTTAAAATACTTCATTTTGGCTGCTTCTCATGCACCAATTTGTGCTAAATTAGCATGTCTTAATAAGCATGATTTTCGATGCACCAAACATATTTACTACAATGTTGTCAAACTGCTCACCAATATCATGTATCACCTTCTTCAGTAAATACACACAAATATCTAAAGCAATGAGTGAGTGCTGTGAGTGACAATCCTGCTGTGAAAATCCTTTGTACTGACACACATCCAATTTTGTTTGTTTACGTTTGTAGGATTTAAAAACATCTGAGCATGTGCCAAAACATCAGGGCCTAATGGTGGGTTGTGTAGGGGGTCCGGGGGGTCTAGAACCACCCCTGGTCAGAATGTACTGTGTTCTTCCTTAAACCAATCTAAACCTCTTTACTAAGGTTTCTGGGCCCGCATTCTGGGCCCCTTTCAGCCTCTGGTATGTATGCATTTTGCCCTTCTTTTCAAAGCACAAATATCAACAAATATCAAGGAAGGAATTTATGTAACTGTTTAGGCATACCTGTCAAGTATACCCTCGCGATATCTGCCACCTGCAGTAGCCTACTACAGGTACTGTAGGGGGCAGTTGTCGCGAGGTTAGTGTGTGAGGTCAGATGATGAGTTGATGAGTGACGACGCGGGAAAAAAGAAGAAAAAACAGACAGATGATGACAGACAGGAAACAAAGGAGCTGCCTGAAGTTCAGGAAGTAGTGCAGCTGTGCATAAAGCCGATTGTAGTTTATAAGTGGTTGACAAGTGGTGATTTTAGCTTTCTTGTCACCTGTCTTAAAATGTAAGGGATACTGGAGCTTGGTTGGGGTGGTGGGACTGCTCGCGGCGGGCGCCGGAAAATTTCCCTTATTTTCAAATCCAAAACTTGGCAGGTATGGTTTAGGCCTAAATGGTATCTTTTTTTAGGACCTGCAGAAATAGAAGTAATATGAAATGAGTGGGACAGAGCAATGTCTAGTAACATATTCAACCGATATCATAATTTGTAAAATTGTAACAACCTCATTTTTATATGGTGAAATTGAATTATTCTGACTGTTTGAGTTACTAAAATTAAGCCTTGTCTTCCATAGTAGCATACATAATGATAACCGGTAAAAACACACACGCTGGCCTATAGCATCTCAATACCATGGTATAACAATGAACTACATGGTTTCTAGGTATTTGTATGAAGAACTGCGGTCTCTAAATGCACAAACGCAATAAATTAATCACAAAATACTGTAATTATATTACATTACTCCTTTAATACATTTAACATGTCTACATTAATAATAGAATACAATTCGATATATCCCATTTTCTGCTGCAATACCATGGTGCAGTTAGTGTTACAGTAAAACAAATCCATGATAAATGATTCTGACTGTATGTCAGTGTTTCTCCTGTTTGTCAGCGCTGTTCCATCTGTTTAAATCGCCAAACCCTTATGTTCTTAATCCGAATTCAAGCGCTTCATTCTGGATGTTTAGTACTTCGCAAGTAAACAGTTTTGCTCTAGTAAAGCTTTGAACTGTGATCCGAGCGGATAAACGGTCTGTGTGGCGTGCTTCAAATGACTAGCTACTATGCGATTCTTGACCCCCCCAAAGATATAAAAGGTAACAAAATTAATTTCTTGTTTATTGACCTGTTGTATAAATCAGTATGACATTTGCAATGGTGCAGATATTGGGGAAAACAGCATTCTTGCTGCTGTGATATTGCTAAACTCTAGTGGGTGATATTTTTTTTGCCCTCATATCTTGAATTTTAGGCTCATATAAGTGCATTCTAATAGACTTCATCACACAGTCAGTCGTCCTGCATCATCAGACACTGCATCAGTATAAGATGACAGACAGCTCTGGACGGGGTGCTGCATTAAATCCATTAATCACTTTAATGTGTGATCCCCCCCCATAATTATTCACACCGAATTAATGTGTTAAATCAACAGCCCTAAACTGAAAACACTGATACTTTGGAGCAGACACTGGCGAAAGATGCTCTTCACTGCAGAAAACCAGTCAAAGTCTGTCCTCTTGGATCTTACAAGACCTCCTCAACCAAACAATCCTGCTATGCTGAAGAAACTAGAAAGATACAAAGAGTGCTGTGCGAAACACAAAGGAAAATCTTCCTGCACACAGCGGCACTTTTGTGCAATCAAAGGACTGGCAGAGAATAAGAAAACTGAATTTGCGTTTGCTGTGTGTATGTGGTTTCCATAACTGGAAACACACTTTAATGTCACCCAGGAAGAGAACAAGAAGCAAATATCAGGAGGAATATGAGGCTCAGTTTTAGATTTCTGTGTCACAACAACCGTGCAGTACAGCTGGAGACCCAATTAAAAACCAATCAGAAAGTCTGTCAGGAGATGTTAATGGAACAACTCACTTCTCTCGCTTTTTGATGGGCCGAAGAATAGGTATATGGTCAGGAGTGCAGTAAGGCCAAGTCTGAGGAAACTTTTTTTTACCGCCAAAAAAAGACAAGAAATGTATTAACATTACAAGAAGATGTTAACAATGTGCTAATGTTTTTGTAAGAATAAGCATATGTGACCCTGAACCACAAAACCAGTCATAAGTGTCAATTTTTCAAAATTGAGATTTATACATCATCTGAAAGCTGAATAAATAAGCTTTCTTTTGGTGTATGGTTTCTTAGGATATGACAATATTTGGCCGATATACAACTATTTGAAATCAGGAATCTGAGGGTGCAAAAACATCAAAATATTGAGAAAATTGCCTTTAAAGTTGTCCAAATGATGTCCTTAGCAATGCATATCAAAAATTATGTTTTAAAATATTTATGGTAGGAAATTTACAAAATACTTCATAGAACATGATCTTTACTTAATATCCTAATGATTTTTGGCGTAAAAGAAAAATCAATCATTTTGACCCACACAGTGTATTTCTGGCTATTGCTACAAATATATCCGTGCTACCTAAGACTGGTTTTGTGGTCCAAGGTCACATATTTTAAATTATATATACATTACTGATCACCAACTATGCATTTATTTGATCAAAAATATAGTAAAAATTGTGAAATATTATTGAAATGTAAACTAGCTGTTCTCTGTGTGAATTTTTAGCATCATTACTCCAATGTCACATGATCCTCCAGAAATCAGTTTAATATGCTGTTTTTTTTTCTGCTGAAGAAACATCTCTGATTATTATCGATGTTGAAAACAGTGTGATTCATTTTATTTTTCAGGATTCTTTGATAAATATTTCAAAACCCCAGATTTTCTCACTATATTTTGTTTTTGTTGATAAATCATTTAAATATGGGTTTAAATGAGTTGTATGCATGAGAAAGTTTCATTTTTGCATTTTATCATCAACAAAAATATTTTCATTGACTGAAATGACATGCTATTTCAATTTCAAATGACTGATTATGATGAAATATGATGTCTGAATTTAAACTTTTTCCAAGCACTATGACTAATAAACACTGTCATCCTTTGTGAGAAAAATTATATCCCCGTGACATAACAAACGACATGATTTATCTTACTTTACTATATAATTCAGCGTAGACTGAAAAGGCTCTGTCTCACATTCGTGATGGTTTTTATGCCAAACTTGAGTCATGGATAAAACTAAAGGTCAGCTCCCCAAAAAAAAACAAAAACAACAACAACTAGTGGCTTCATTTCTCTGTGTGGACGACGCACGCACCATTCCGTTCGTCTTGCCTGCCTTAAACTGATACCCACAGTTTTCACTGTTGAATGACAGTTTAATACGCTGCAATGTATCATCTGGTTTGTTTGGAGGAAAAGCACACAAACACGTCGGGTCACAAGCGGGGCATCGCTTCAACTTTAAACAGAGCAACCCAGATGTCATACAAGTCTATTGCTTAGCATTTTACGCCTTCAAAACACAAATGCAAGCTGATTGGAGATTAGACATTGTGCTGGTGACGCACTTCATCAAACGGTTTCCGAAATGAAGCCACACACACATTCAGCGCATTAAAAAATGATGCTCAATGAAGGACTGGATGCAGTCACGCACTGAAAGCAATCATCCACAACTTGGATGGAGTCCGCTCCCTTTAGTCTAATGACAGAAATCACAGAAGAATGTGGTAGAAAAGCTGCGGGCGTTTTGGACGCACTAGAGAGATTTGGCACATATTTCAGTCTCGCGTCGCCTACGTGATTTTCTCTCCAACCGTACAGTCATCCAATAAAATGCAAACTGCTGACATGATGCTACAAGATGCTCAAAGTGCAGTTGCAGTTGCACAAAGTTGTATTTAATGGCAAAGGTCTCCGGATGCATTGCAAGCTGTGTTTAAGTCAGCCGATCTGACAGATGCACAAGAGTTGCCCAGGCAACAGAGACGGTGCCACAGTCTCCAATACAGACCATAATAAGAAAGCAGAAAATAATAGAAAATGCATGATATGACCCCTTTAAGGTGACGGGGTTTTTTTTGGTGTTTCTGAGGTCTGAATAGAAGGAAAGGCCTTGGTGCTCAAGCTTTGTGCGAGTCTTTGACAGTGTTGCAGCAAAAATCACTTTCCCCCATGATTTTTTAAAGAGGTTTTCATGGGAGACGTGTCAGTTGCTATAACTTTCAGTGCCAGCGCATGTCGTGTCACTGTGACATGCCCTTACTTTGAGTACCAACCCTCCAGTTAGCATCACATACTTCGAGTTGCTTGGACCGAAGGTCAAGGATTGGCTGGTTCGTATCATGAGCCGCTTCTGCCGTGATCGTTCTCCTCTGATGGCCATTAAAAAGGACAAAATAAACACATTTGCGAGCAAAAGTGCAAATTCTTAATTATTTTCTAGAGGCCATTTTACCAGTGACAAATGTTGAGCTTTCAAGGTTCTTAAAAGCATGAAATTGACTGACCCCAGTATATTAATAAATAAATTTGTGGTTAGCAAGACTTTTAATCCTTTTATTCATCAAGGATGCAAGACATTTAAGGTTCTATTTCAAATAAATGTTCTTTGGAACTTTCTATTCATCTGTGAATCCTGAAAAATAAAATGTATGACAGTTTCCACAAAAATACTGGGCAGCACAACTGTTTTCAACATTGATGATAATCAGAAATATTTGTTGAGCAGCAAATCAGCATATTAGAATGATTTCTGAAGGATCATGTGACACTGAGTACTGGAGTAATGCTGCTGAAAATTCAGCTGCACATCAAAGAAATAAATTACATTTGAACACATATTAACATAGAAAACAGATATTTGCAACTGTAATAATACATTTGTTTTAAAACTACTACTACTACTAATATTTTGCACAGTTTTTACTTTTTTGTTTTTGTTTGTTTGTTTGCAGCCTTGCAGCTTTGCATGTACTTTTGCCCAAATTAACTCATATATTTACAATGCACATAATAGTTTTATTGTTTTTCTAGAAATAAAATAATAATGTTGTTTTCTGGTAACATTTTTCTGTATATTGGAGTCTTAGGGAAGCAATGTTAGCAATCCCATTCATCTCAAAATGAGTGGGATTGCTTATGTTGCTTTCTTAAGACAAATTTAACCCTAAACAGACATAATTCAACATATTTGATGTTTTGCTGGAGGGTGAGGGCGTTCTTCATAATTTTGAATTGAATTTCCTGAATTTTGAGCCGTCTCCACGACTCCTGACCTGCCTCAGCGGGTTATAAGCCCTGCTCTCCATCTTAAGTACGCTTGAATGAGACATGGTTTACAAGAAATCTGTCAGGCGCGCTGTAGTCACGTATTGAATTCCCCATGTCCAGCGCTGCACTGAGCGATGCAGAATATATCACGTTATTGGCCAAATATCATGAAATCATCACCTCCAAGGTCACCTGAGAGAAAAGCTGAGGTTTCTCTATTCTAATCTCACTGCACGAATAGCAATGAAGGAGTCTATGAATATTCTGAGCATGTATGGAAGTGTGTGTGTGTGTGTGTGTGTGTGTGTGTGTGTGTGTTCCTGCCTGGAGCCAATGATAGTTCCAGTGTGCCGAAGGGGAACAAATGATGATTTCACCTTTTTCTGAGGATGAAGTGAGCAGTGCTCTGATCAGATAAAAGACAGAACATCCTCCGAGTTGAGCTGCAGCGGCACCGTGGGATAAGTGACATTAAACAGGAAAGTTTAGGTCACCGGAGGCCAGGACGATGAATGGAAGGAAATACGGATGGATGGACGGATGAATAGATGGACAGGGAGATGAAGTGATGGGATTAAGCTCTGAGCTCACAGTTTGATAGCAGTCAATGATCAGCCATGCTCAGCTCTCTAATACCTTTAACATTCTATTGCTGATCGTTAACATCCCATTCAATCCACTAGATATAAATATGCAGACAAGGAGAAATGTTAATGCGTTTCAGCCCTTCACAAAATCATGTACTAGCAAAACATATAGCTGTAATAAATACATAAAATGTACAGGTACTTATATTTTGCAGCGTATATTATGAAATATTTGGAATTTATGTTGCTTTATATGCTATATTTCATAAGAATACATGACTTTTTGAAAAACATCAGTCAAAAAAAAAAAAGGTTAATGTATTAAGTTACATTAACTAACAATGAGCAATAGATTTGTTGCAGTATTAATCTTCACTAATCTTGATTAGTTACCTAGTTCATGTCAGCTTAAATCCATTAAATAATATTTTACAGATACAGCATTTCTTTTTAATAATGTAAATTCTGAAATTAGCAATAACTAAGATGATTAAATGCTTTAGAAGTTGCTTTAGTTTTATGTTAATAAACCGAAACTTTTTGTAAAATGTTACTTTATTGTTTATATTTAATATTTATATTGAAAGAAGTCTCTTCTGCTTAGCAAAATAGCTGTTTTCTGTGTGAATATCTGCTGAAATGTAGTTTATGATCAAAGCTGAATTTTCAGCATCATTACTCCAGTACTCAGCGTCACATGATCCTTCAGAAATCATTCTAATATGCTGATTTGCTGCTCAACAAGCATTTCTGATTATTATCCATGTTGAAAACTGTTGTGCTGCACAATATTTTCATGTAAATACATTTTATTATTTTAGCAAGATATTCTGTGCAGTAAGTTCACTAAATATCTTTCTTGTAGTTGAGATATCTTCGTTTATACAACAGTTCTTTCTGGTCCTCGAATCCGATTGGCTGATAAGAGTGTGATGTTAGAGTGATACCAGAATTCCAACAGCCATTTCACCATTTGTATCACCATTTGTTTTCACATCCGTAGCAAGCATTTTGATAGGAAAGGATGACGAATGTAAAAAAAAAAAAAAAAAACATACGAAAATTTCAGACTCAGTGACCTTTATGGTGGACGCCCAAGTCCACTATAATTTCAAAAATAATACTGTTTTGTGCCACTGATTGTAGTTTTAAGAGCTTTTTAGGCAAGAATGTACTTGTTTGAACTTCAAATATGTGGTTTGTTAATAAAGATAACGTCTATTTGAAAATTTGTGTGAGCTCCAGAGCGTCTCCGTCTGTTCAGTGCTCATGAAGCCGCTCAAGAGCACCTCGCCTCGGCCAGATCTCCGGGAATTTACCGCTGGCTCTGATGTCTCTGTAGTGGTTAAACATGAGATGTAATTTGTTTTGAGTAAATCTAACGAGCAGTCTTTGGTCTCATTAATCTATTATTTGTTCCAGAGCAAATAGTTTTGGCAAAATCTCATCATGTTTATGCAAATTCAATGCTGTATATCAGAGCACTGCCTGTGTACTTTTGACTGAATTGTCTAGCAACTTTTATGATGGCTGTTGTTTATTAAATATTATTATTTAATAAATAATATTTTATATAAATAATGGTAGAATTAAATAGTATAAGAAAATAGTATGTGTTTTTTCATGATGGTGATTTTAGTTACGTTGTTCCGCCATTAGACACTGACAAGGGACTGTTTTACGAGTCAGCAGTAAGGACTTTTAAATTGAAAAATAGGCCGTTTTGAGCAAGAAAGTAATTTTTTTCTTTTAAAGCCAGCTTGTACGCAGCCAACAAATGCACAGAGCAGCACTGTCATTAGGAATCACCCTTGACGGATGAAAGGAAGTAGTTCTGCACGAAAGAGGGTTTTTAAAGGCACTCCATTGTTATTTTGTTTATGCATTTACACACGCATGCCATCGAATTGTTGTATAAACGCAATATTACACTCATAGACGTGAGATATGGCTGTATATCAGCACGCTGTGATTACCTACGGCCGAGTCACCCGGCGTGCCGATATACAGCCGTATCTCATGTCTGTGAGTGTGATATTGTTTATATACTGCTTGTGAGGTTAAATTCTGCACATTCATTTATATACCTTGCAGAATAAGAACAAATAAATAAATAAAATAATACTGGAAGTTCTGATTGGAGTAGAAGATAGTGAATGTGTTTTTGGCTGCAGGCATCTCTTGTGTACTGTATGACAATACAGTTGAGAGTGTCAATAAAATCAGATGTCTAATTGGCTTATGCATATGATTTGCATTTGAATTGTTGCACTCAGTAATCAGGACTGTCAATTGAGGAATAAGCAGCGGTTTCATCATTCACACGAGCTCGACGCCTCTCGTGTGTGTGTGTGTGTGTGTGTGTGTGTTTTCAGATCAGTCTTTGTCACTTGTGTGATGTGAATCATATATTTATTGTTGCAGTATTGTGCCGCTGACGCTTCTCAGAGCTGTTTTGATTTGTCGCTATCAAATACACCACAACAAAACTGAATTCATGTGCAACGTTTCCCTCTGGTTGAATATGAATATTCAGTACGGATACTGTTTGAATGAAAATGATACCTTTTAATAATATATGAGCAGTGTTTTGCATTACGCTCCAATTACTGCTGGGTGATAAATTATGACACTTATTATGGAATCAGTTTTTCAGTTGTGTTTTCTAGTGTTTTATCTTGTGCAGCTGTGAAGAGACAACAACAACGTCTTCCAAAACTATTTGTCTGTTCACAGTGAACGTAAAACTTCTGTGCACATGACATATACGCACATGCTGGCTTTTATGTTTAATGGGTCCATTCCATACGCATAATGTTTTTTTATACTGTACAAACTGTACTACAGGCAGTTTTAGATTTATGTTATAATACATGTTTTTTTTTTTTTCCTGCAGACAGATGAAAACTGTTTAAGGCCCTTAAACATGGGCCAAGAATGTGCTAAACCCTGCGTTTCTTCCTCCTTTGTTTCTTTGCTGCTGAATCGAGTATTTTTCCAGCTTCTCTTACCATCAGGGTTTTGTTTGATACCAACTTCTGTTGCTGCAGGCGCTGAGGGCCTCAACGCTTTCCAAAGCCTTACAGCTACAAACATTTCTCCACATTGAACATTCATCAGAAACAGGGCTTTCTTGCCATAATGTATGAGTATTAAGTCAAAACCAATATTGTAAAAACTAGAAACAAAAGATTCTGTTTGGTTTACAGGGCCTGAATTAAAACTGCATTACAGAGAGAGAGAGAGAGAGAGAGAGAGAGAACAAAAAACTAAATATGCTTAGATGACCTAAGGGTTTGAAACTCATTTGCCAAAGCCCAAAGAGTGTGGTATTAAATATATATATATATCTGTAGATAGCAGATGAATCTGATGAATCCATTGACCAGAGTGATAAATCTAAAGATACTTTATTCATCTGTTTTTCTCTCAGTNGAATTAAAACTGCATTACAGAGAGAGAGAGAGAGAGAGAGAGAGAACAAAAAACTAAATATGCTTAGATGACCTAAGGGTTTGAAACTCATTTGCCAAAGCCCAAAGAGTGTGGTATTAAATATATATATATATATCTGTAGATAGCAGATGAATCTGATGAATCCATTGACCAGAGTGATAAATCTAAAGATACTTTATTCATCTGTTTTTCTCTCAGTATGAGCAGATGCTTGTAGTTTTGGTGGGTCAGTAAATGTGTCTATCTATCTATCTATCTATCTATCTATCTATCTATCTATCTATCTATCTATCTATCTATCTATCTATCTATATCTATAATAAAATTATTTATTATTAACAAATAATAATACAAATTGCATTTTTGTCTGCTAAATTAATTTTAATATGAATACTACTACTGTAATATTTCAATGTAATAAATAATAATAATAATAATAATAATAATAATAAAATGAACAGTGCTGTGCTTCACTTTGAAACACACAGCACACGTCTAATTAACTAAATCACCTTTGCAATTTGATAATCACTTGAAGCCCTGTTATTTATTTATTTATTTACATTTAGAGGACATAAAATAGCATTTTTTTTCTGATTAATTGAATTATTTTAAATATGTTCAGTGTGTTTTAACGTGAAGCTTGGCACTGTGCTCAAAATTATTGTTGTTTTATTTAGATTAATTATTTATTTATGTTTAGTGGAAAACAGACTGCATTTTGTTTTAATAATTATGTCTACTGTAACATTTCACTGTAAAAAAAACAAACAAACAATATAATAAAACAAATACCACTACTACTACTGATAATAATAATTTAGATTATTTGATTAACTGAATCACCTTTGCAATTTGATAATCACTTTAAGCCCAGTCATTTTTATTTTTTTTTTATTATTTACATTCAGAGGAAATCAAATAGCATGAATTAAATTATTAAAAAATATATTAATAACATGACTAGTGTAGCATTTCACTGTGAATAATAATAATAATAATAATGAGTACAGTGTCAAGCTTAACTTTGAAACACACTGCACATATTTAATTAATGTAATCACCTTTGAAATTTGATAATCACATTAAACCATGTCACGTTTTCAATTTTTATTTTGATATTATTCTATTTTGATTAATCGTGCTGCCCTACCTTAAGTTTACAAACCTGTTCTTGCCTCAGTTGGAGTCTTGATTCAGCTGATTCAGTAATTGCTTTGACATAATGTGTTGTTCAAAGATTCATCAGACTGATTCAAACCAATAACTCTTGAAAGAACTTGCTTATTTGTTCATGAATGTTTGTATTTTCTTCTTTTTTTTTTAATCAAATCAAATTAAAATCAGACTGCATGCTCGAAAACTCAGAAAAACAATTTTGTTTGACACTGTCTATTAGCAATCAGTAAACACTAGCAATCAGCAAACACAAGCCGCCTGACGTGTGGTGACAGGCAGAGCTCTTGTATGAGATCCATCACATTAAAATCTGTACATCGCAGGCCCTGTTGTTTGCAAGACATCCCTCCTTTCCACCGCAGAGAACGCTGTTTCGTTCCAACTCATCAAGAATCCATTTCCTCAGACTTTGGTGAAACAGCTGGGCGTCTACAGCACCTTACCAGTTTCTGATAAACCGTGTAAATGACCCACTCCTTCAGAATGGAAATACCTTCGTTTCACCAGTTTTGCTCATTGCTTTACAGTGAGAGGCCAGGTAGGAAAGAAAATAGCGAGGGAAGTGATGGATTCCTGAAGTCAGTGAAATTCACGGCTGCGGTCTCCCATTCATCATGTGGGAAATGCGAGGGGAAAGGTGGTTATAAAAAGCCCTCAAAACACAACGCTCCTGTCCCGCCCTAGTGTAAGCAAAGAGCGAAGTAACATCATTTACAAGGAGAGCAGAGAGGGAAACACAAGAAGTATTGCAGGGAAACCCATTTAGCATGTCTCTGTTTGACGGCAAAGGCCTGGATCTTCAAAATGGGTCTTTTATGGGAAATCCATACAACGCGCAGCAGCAGCGTTTGGAGACGAGTCACCGACGCTAATCGAGAGCCGCTCTCCGTCCTCTGGTGTTTTGGGGAATCGGTTAACGCGCACCCTTGATTTTGAGTCGGAGGTGATTCCAGATCTTCAAAAGGCAAAAGCATGTCAGTCTGAGAGGTGAGAACAACTCGGAACACTGAAATATTCAGTTCGCTCTGCTTAAACTTGTCAAGCCCACAGACAGAACCTCGGTTATTAATTCTTCATATTCCAGATGACTGGAGTCTTACAAAGGAACTGGCAGATGAATAACAAGTAGGGTTTCTCAGACTTCCTGTTGGAAATGTGTTTTTGACGCACAAACTGACCCGAGAGCGTTTCGACGTGGAGCCGCCTACTTTGTATCCCTAAGTCCTTTTTTGATCTCTTGGAGAAAGACGAGACCAGAATGGCTTCCACTGCAGTTTCCGTGATAAGGAAGGAGTTTTATATTTGACACACTTTTGGCAAATAGGTTTTTGAATAACTTTCTTCCGCTGGAGAGCTGCCAGTTTTGGGGAAAAGGGAAATTGTGTATTGTTCAAAGTTTCGCTGATGTCAAAATACTTTCCAAATGTACCTCTGAATTTTGTTGCAATTCAAGTGTTGGAACCAAAAACAATTGTTTCCCGCAAGACTCCAAAATTACCAGAGGCATTTGAAAAAAAAAAACAAAAAAAACTCAGATTTGAAACAACTCTTGGCTTTAACTCAAATCTTTTATTTCCAGACTTCAAAAAGGCCAAAGGACATTGGCCTTCCCCCATAAATATGTTTAATCCAAATAATCCTCTATTGATTTAACAATAAATGTAAAACTTGGCAACTGATTAGTATTAATTCTGCTCCCGAATGTGCATTCAAAATAAGAGAAAACAATTAACCATAATTATTTAATAATTAAGTCCTCATGAACTGCATTGTTTTCACAGGGTAAAAACAGAATTAAATCAACAAGGCAAACTTCATTCAATTAATTGTGGAAATGTAATAAAATTGTAAACTGTCCCTAGACCTCATGCAGTTTCAAATTACATAAATGTCTTGCAAATAAATAAATAAATAAATAAATCAATCAATCAATCAATCAATAAAAAGTGTCACACCAGTGTTCCTGTTTAGTTTTGGTTCCTGTTCCCGTTTAGTTAATTATTTATTCTGTTCACCTGTGTATAATCATCTCATTAGTTCCATTTGTTTGGTTCTTGCTTGTAAGTCGCCAGTTCACCCTTAGTCTTTGTCCTGGATTGATGTTATTTTAATGGAATATGTGTGTTCTTTGTTTTGGATTACAAGTTGAAATTAAAAATCTTTATGTTTACTCCTTCGTCGTGCCCTATTGTTACAACCACGTCCCGTGACAAAAAGTGTGTCATTTTTTCATATATCATGCGTATATTTCAAAATATGTACATTATGTAAAAATGTCCAAAATTATATTGCTGTCACGTATCATGCGAGGAAGGAGCGAACGAAGGTCAAAGATAAAGTCTTTATTATATTCCACAGGTAAATACACGGCAGGAGAGTAAAACCATGCATACATTGACGAGACTGGACGACAAACGCTGAACTCAATGCAACTTATTCACAAGTTTCTGGAGGGCGTTACTGTAAAAAAGAACGTGGGTACAA
>JAHKKF010537062.1:1607-43348 GCA_019740295.1 Labeo calbasu
CTTTTTGCGTTCTTTGAACGCTTCCTGGCTTGCACGCCAGCCACTCCTCTAAACGAAAACATGAGGAGATCGTCACATTTCTTTCTTTTACTTTAATCCGTTGAGAGTTTCATGTTCTAAGTTAAGTTTTGCCGCTAAACCGTGTCTCAGACTTCGTGCCCGCCTCAAAACTTCAACCAGCGTACACAACTCCATCCTCCAGTCAACGCCCAAGACATCACTTCCAACGACCACAAACTTCCAGCCAATCAGCAACCTTGGGAAACCCCCTTTCTGCAATGACGTCATCGAAAGGAATCCCTTAACACAAAGGCAACCCAAGTACAACCTCCAGATTCTAGCTGAACTGGTGCATTTAATATAAAGTTTAATAGCCTCATTGAGAAACTCAATGCGAGGGTTAATTAAATGATTGATGGTTGTTCAGGTCTAAGCAATTGCATATACGTATGCTTGGGATTTCATATGTTCACTCTTCTAAACTCATTCTTTTCTCATCTCTCTCTCTTTCTGCAACTTGTATGAATGTGTGAATGCGCGTCTATGTGTTAGATTAGTTTATGTCTTAGGTTTATCCAATAAATTTGTTATTCACATTGAAAAGAGAAGTATCTTGTGTTTTGTGCTTATAAATTAATGTCTTCAACTGCCGACATTGTTACCATGCTAATAAATAGTGTTTTCACTATATTTTGGATATTAGTACCCAGTACAGAGTTGATGTTATATGGCTCGCTCAATGAATCACTGGCCGATTCATTGATCCGCTGTAAAATGGAGATTCTGTTCAATCTTAAATGATTCCCTTTGAGCTAAATTGACTTCTGTAAGTCCCTTACAAAAATCTACTTCAATGTTTTGAGAAACGTGAGCTCCAGCGGCCTTACCTCGGCAAGATCTTCTGGAATTTGCCGCTGACTGTTATGTCTCTATAATGATTAAACAAGAGATATAATTCATTTTGGGTAAATCTAACGGGCAGTCTTTGGTCTCATTAATCCTCTTATTTGTTCCGGAGTTTTGGCTGAGGGCAAAGTCTCATAACATAATTTTTTTATGTAACTTTAAATGCTGTATATCAGAGTGCTGCCTTTGTACTTTTGACCGAATTGCCTAGCAAATTTTATGATGGCTGTTGTTGTTTATTATATATTAATATTCAATAAATAGTATTTTATATAAATAATAGTAGTATTTAATAAGAGTATTTAGTATTGAGTCTGCAGTAAAGACTTTTATATTGAAAGAGACTGAAACAATGTTGTAAACAAGGAAGTTATTTTTACTTTCAACAGCACCTTGTAAGACGCAGCCAACTTTAATCAAATCACCCTTAACAGATGAAAGGATAGTACGACAAAGAAATTGCTTTCCTTAATGGATATTCAAACTAACGTTGTATTGTAAATATGAGATTGAGCTGAAGAATGAATGCTGTATCAGATGCAAGTAATCACACTCGCTCAGTCCATCTCTAATACTCAACATAATACAGTGAGCTTTTAATACAGTAATACAATAAGGTTTCAATGAAGCAACTCAAGTGTTTTGAGTTTTCACTAGTTTGAATTAGTAACGGCAGTTTGGGCTCGGCTATTAAACTGCCAACTAGAGGTTTGAATCCATGCAGAAAAAGTAATTCTGCACAAAAAAAGGGGGTTTTAAAGAAGTTAAAAGTTTTGTTGTTTCTTATGTATGTACACACTTGTGCCATTAAACTGTTGTATAAAAGCAGTATCACACTCATAGCCATGTGATATGGCTGCATATCAGCATGGTTGTGATTGCCTATGTCTAAATGATCAATCGCTGTAATTAAATTTGAGACAGAACACAAGAAAATGCACTGCATACATACATGGATGATTCATTGGTAACACTTTATTTTGATAGTCCACTTTAGACTTTCTACTAACAGTAGGTAGCTTTACAACTGCATGTCATCTAGACATCAGAGTATGCTTAATATCTTCTAACACTCTTCTAAACTTTGCAAGTATATGTAAACTCAAATTCTACTAACCCTAAACCTAACCTAACAGTCTGCTCTGAGAGTTAGTTAACATGTAGTTGCAAATGAATGATAATTAGTTGACATGCAGTTGCAAAGTTACTTATAGTTAGTAGAATGTCTAAAGTGGACTATCAAAATAAAGTGTAACCGATTCATTTATTTAACCAAAAAATGAAGTGTGATATTATGGACACTTCACACACATAACAGCTGCAGCTTTTAATTGCACAGAGGTAGGAGCTAACAGAAACATGCATGTTGAATGACAAAGCTGTCATCTAAAATTCATTTACTAGATCAGGGGATCTCAACTCTGGGCCTCAAGGTCCACTTTCCTGCAGTTTCCCCCCAACCTTGATCAGACTCGCTTACCAGTAACTTTCTACCGATCCTGAAGACCTTGATTACCTTTTCAAAGGTGTGTTTTTATTAGGGGTGAAGCTGAACTTTGCAGGAAAGTGGACCTTGAGGGGCAAAGTTGAGAAGCCCTGTACTAGATGTATATTAGAGCACAGGTCCCACAGCCTTGCAGATTTTAGATTCAACCCTATTTAAACGCACCTGATCCAGCTAATCAAGTCCTTCAGGCTTATGTGATGGGTTTTATTCATGGTTTGTGTTTTGGAGCAGGGTTGGAACTAAACTCTGCAGGGCTGCGGCCCTCCAGGAACTGAGTTGGACACCCCTGTATTAGAGCATATGTCACGTTTTGATGGCTTTTTTGATATTTGTCACAGTCATGGTTCCTGTTTCCTGTCATGTAACTCCTTGTCCCCATGCGATCCAGTCATGTCCTTCCCCTGTTCCTGTGTTTAGTTTTTTTTTCTGATTAGTTTATTGTCTCATTGCTTTCAGGTGTTTCTTGTTAGGTTATTAGTCAGTGTTATCTTTAAAGATTGTGTGTTGGACTTTTGTGCTCTTTTATACTTTGATTGGCCAATAAAATTCATCAGCATATCACTAGGTTTTGAAACAAAGCCTGGATCTCTTATAAGTAAAATCACAGAGGCACATAGGGAAAATCATGATGAAAGCATCAGGATAACAAAAGGACAAAGTGAATGAGAGCAAGCGGGGAGAATACGGGTAGAGAGAGAAATGGGAGATGTAGAAAAGGGCACATAAGAGCTCTCCCAGCCCTCGCACAAGCCCGAAGGCACCTCAACGTTTTCTCTCCGGTATGCAAGAAATTGTAGTCCTAGCAGTGGAAACTGGAGAGGGAGAAGCAAGCTCCTGTCTTTCAGCTCTTTCGATGCCGCTGTGTTGTTTGCAGGGACTTGTGGGTGAAGAGGGCAGAATGCAATTTAGCGTTGGAGTGGGCTCAAAAGAGTCGCTTCCGCCCGCGGACTCTCAGTAAGTGCATCAGTCCGAGTACCTGCTGGTTAACTGACCGTGGAGAGTCACGGAGAATCAGTCCCAACTCTCCTACTCCAGCCGCCTGCGGGTCAGCAGGGACATAGAAACACAGAGAAGTGGATACCACAGACTTATGTCCTTCACAATGTAGCCTTCAGTCATGCTAAAATAGACAGAGGAATGTTAACATTATGTAACCTTGAAATGGCAAAACATCTCTTTGGAATCCGCCTCAGCTTGAACAAATTATTCTGGGAGCCAAACTGCGTTTGGTTAAAACCGAGAGTTTTGTATTTAAGATTGCTGGCTTTTTAAAAATAGATGCACTGGAGTATGCTGTAAAATTATTCAGCGAAGGCTGTTTTTACCATTTTAACGACTGTGTAAAAGTCTCACTTGTACTCTCTCATGCATATTTGTTCATAAACATCCGTTGTATGCACATACTCCTACACACTCATCTACTGTATATTATGCTCTAGTTTTCCTCAAGATCTAAATGCAGTTTTATTGCATGAATTTACCATATGCATGGATACAGCATTGCATGTCAGACCTATCCTTTTGAAAAAGTACACTTTAGCATACTTTAAAAAAAAAAGAGTACTTTTTACAGGAATCATATGCTTTAAAAGAACCGAATGCAATGTTTTCAGACATGTGCACTATATCCAGGCTCATTGGGAATACAGTACACCTTGTGTCAGCTAAACTAAAAACAAAAAAATTGTGAATTGCTGCAGTTTTCAATAGAAATGAACATTAAAACTCTGATGATTTTCACACAAATTATGATTTACGAAACCAATCTCATGGCAATTCACACATTTTTGACTAAGTGGCTAATTCATACAAATTTGTATGGCCTAACTCGTACACATTCATGAGATTTGTGAAAAATTCTACATATTTTACAAGGTGACAGATTTGCAGGAATTATTACGAAGGACCACACCTAAACCTGCCCCTAAACTTAACGGTTACAGAAATCGTATGAAATCATATAAGGTCGTACAAATTAGCCACCTCGTAAAATACGTACGAAATGATCGTGAGCCTTGGAGTTACAGGGCCAGAGTTTCAATTAAGAAAGCTTAATTTTTACACAATTGCTTACACAGTATCGACTTCAAAACAATTTTAACATACTGAGTGATTTAAGTAAAGCACGTAATAACAGTGTTGCAGAACTGAAGCATACCGCAAGCACATATTTTCAATAAGCCTGCATTTGCAATTAGTTGAAAATGCATTTTTCCTGAAATTTACATTTAAAGTAAAGACGTTAAGAGTGTTTTTAGACATTAGTACTTAAAATTAATTTAAAGCAATATTAAGTATTCTGAGTTTGTCACACCACGGAAAAGTGTGTTATTAACCACCCAGCCAAATTTGAATAATAATAAAACCTACCAAGTAAATAACCACTGAAACCACACCCACTTGCATTTACGACGAAGGCATAGCTAGCTAGCGAACTGTAGGCTGTAGTAACAGTAATGGCAGTAACTTGCGATTGAGTGGGCGAACCACTGATGCTAATGTGCTCTAGTTATTATAGTGTCAGGGGAGGGGCCATCTCCAGTGCATCATCAAGACATGATTTCAGCCCCGCCCAAAACTGGGGAAAAAAATTGTTTAACAGTCTAACTCCACAATTCAGTACTACAGGTGTGGCCATTGGAAATGCGCATTTAGAGGGAAAAGATTAAGCGTGATCACACTGTTGCACACAGGACCACAGGGAACGCTCTAACACAAGAAAGACATGATCAATAGGGGGCAATCAAGTAACATACTGTACTGAAACGGCAGAGCACATTAATTATGGACAAGCTGTAGTGTATTTAAGTTTATTGCGTATACTGCTAAAAGGCAAATAAAAGATTCATGATTCTATTATCAATTATAGCATTATCATGTGTTTATCATGAAAAAATTAATCTCATAAGTATGACAGTGCTTTTTTTTATGCTTTGCTTAACAACCTGGTGGATGTTTTGTGAAGCACAGCATTTAAAAAACACATGACAAATTGCTGCTGCTGCTGCAAAAAAATAATAATTTAATGGCTACATCTGTACGTAGTTCACATTCTTTGTAACGTGTTTTCAGCAATACATAATGTGTTTAGAATTTTTTTTTCTGAATTGCTTTAAAGGGATAGTTCACCCAAAAATGAAAATTAGCCCATTATTTACTCACCCGCAAGGCATCCTAGGTGTATATGACTTCCTTCTTTCAGACGAATCCAGTCAGAGTTATATTAAATATTAACCTAGCACTTTCAAGCTTTATAATGGCAGTAGGCAGGTGTTTCTCTTCATCAGTTCAAGACAAGTCCAATAAAGTGCATCCATCCATAATAAAGAAAGTGCCTCCTGAATAATGGCCTCCTGTAGTGAATCAGTGCATTTTTTGTAAGAAAAATATCCATATTCAAAAAGTAAGAATCACTTTAATCAAGCTTGTGCCAACTAGTCATACACGGAAGCAGCTCTGGGCGGAGGACGTAGGATGTCGCCGTTGCACATGCGTCGGTGAGTCTCGCACAAACCAACGTTTGTTTACAGGAACAAAGGAAGCAAAGTTTCATTTTTGTAAAGAAAAATATCCACATTTAAAACGTAAGAATCACTATGATCTAGCTTGCACCGACTGGTCGTACATGGAAGCAGCTCTGGGCGGATGACGTAGGACGTTGGCGTTGTGCATGCGCCGGTGAGTCTCACACAAACCAACGTTTGTTTACAGAAGCAAAGGAAGCAAAGTTTCCTTACTTTAGCAAAGAAAAACCAGACTCCTCTTAGTTTATATTGAAATCTTCCGACATTTTTCTTTACAGATCCTAGTTTTTAACTTGTAATTCATGACCGGTGCTGCAAAATACCTATTTCCATGGTGCATTCGCGTTCATGGTGTAAATAAAGGCCTCCTGTAGTGAATCGATGCATTTTTGTAAAAAAAATATCCATATTCAAATCGTAAGAATCACTATGATCTAGCTTGCACCGACTGGTCATACACGGAAGCAGCTCTGGGCAGATGACGTAGGACGTCAGCATTGCGCATGTGCCAGTGAGTCTCACACAAACCAACGTTTGTTTACAGGGTCAAAGGAAGCTAAGTTTGCTTAATTTAACAAAGGAAAACCAGACTCCTCTTGGTTTATATCAAAATCCTCCGTCATTTTTCTTTACAAATCCTAATTTTTAACTTCGAATTCATGACCGGTGCTTCAGATTACTCATCTCCACAGCACGTTTGCGTTCGTCACGCCTGAGTGGTGCATGCGCAACACCGACGTCTTATATCATCCGCCCAGAAAGGCTTCCGTTTACGACTAATTTGCGCAAGCTAGATTAATGTGCTTTTTACATTTTGAATATAAATATTTTTTGTGCAAAAACGCATCAGTTCGCTACAGGAGGCCTTTATTCACTCTCCGGAGCCATGTGAGGCACTTTTTATTATGGATGGATACATATTATTGGACTTGTTTTGGACTGATGAAGAGAAATACCCACCCATTCTAAATCTTGGAAGTGCCAGGATAATTTTTAATATAACTTGAATAGAATTAATCTGAAAGAAGGAAGTCATATAGAGGGTGGAGGGTGAGTAAATAATGGGCTAATTTTCATTTTTGGGTGAACTATCACTTTAAGTCATGATACTTCTATTGTCTTGAACGTATGGTTAAAGTGTACTGCTGAATATACTGACAAGCATTTATGGTACAATAAAACATACATTTAATGTCATTTCTGTTCAAATGTGTATGTCATGTATTGAAATATATTTACATTGTGTTATCACTAATGGCACTAAGTGGCCCATTCTTGGCCATATGAACCTGGACAGTAGACAGACTTTATGCTGATAGTCAGAAGCCTTAGGCAGGACTGTAAAAGTCCTCTCTGTCAGTGAGAAGAGTCTAACACTTCAGGAAAGGCCTAATGAAAGTAATTTGGGGGAAGAGGGTCATTTTGACCCGATCATGGCTGTCATGTGGTTGTGAGTACAGGTCCAATTTATTGTAATGACCTATTGCAGGGTCTCAAGAAGCAGAAGCAGCCTCTTGAATCTCAAAAATAAAATAAAATAATCTTGAGGTGGTAGATTTCACACTTCACATCTGCCCTCAGCTAGGTAACAGGACTGGACTTGTGGTTTCTTACGTTTTCAGTTCTACTTTTTCTAACCTTATATAATCTTCTTTGAAACATAAATGTATTTGGGCAATAATTCCATGGTGGACTAGAAAGGGTCTTTTTGTTTTCCTCCCGTTTGTTTACATCAACCTTTTTGTGACATTTCAAAAAGTAGATACTGATTTTCAAACAGCAGACCTTAAACACTTTTTCCTCCACATGATATGTTCCCTCGTGGCATTATCAGACGCAAATTCAGCGATTTATTGAGAACTCAAGCGCATTTTCTGTTGTAATTGAGCTCTGAAATTGCCACAGAGCTCTTTGAATATAGACTCCATCCATCTGTTTTAGAATCACAGATGTTTTATTATTGCTGATTACGCTGCAGAAACACTTCTAAGAGAAAGCATTGTATTTCTCCTCTAGTGTGCTGTATCTCCACATATATTACCTTCTGTTTTGGTCGTTCGCTTCTCTCGTTTTATTATTTCTTATTTATTATTTGGAAACCAGTGAAGCGCAGCGGTTTCACAAGCATTGTTAATGAGCTGTGTTATGGGCCCTCAGTCTCACGTTCTTCTAAAGTGTATTAAAAAAAAAATACTCTGTCCAAGTAAAGCATCTTATGTTGAATTGGTGTGCGCTGTTATACGCATACAAACAAGGAAAACATCTGTTGGTTTCCAGATATTTTATGATTGCTGTAGCTTGATGAGCTGATAAAAATCCTCAGCCTACATATGAAGAGTTGACCCATTTTCTATAAAACTGCATGAATGAGCTTTAAGTAACGGTTAGTCATACAATGAGAAGTAAATCTAGAAGATTGTAGATTCTAGAATGTTGTTTTGTCCAACATGTTTATTATGGAGCATATTTTTGCATGAGGGTGGGGGGGGGGGGGGTAATTAAATGGATGTTTGTGCCAGTATTCCCAAAAAAATTACAAAAAAAAAAAAGAACCTTCTGTTTATAAATTTAGTTTATGAAAGTAAAAATAATATATAAGATGACAATATATAAGATATTAAAACATTCATGTTTAATTCAGTGTGTTATTTGCCGCTTAGTTAATTGTTTGTGAAATTTCCTTGCAATTTTGCTAGCAAAGAGAAAACTGTTTCAAGGTAAGTCCGACAGGGTCATTTTGTGTAAACTCAACCAGAGGCCCCTGTCTCAAATGTTTGATTTTATTATTATTATTATTTTTTTTTTCTGGTAAAAGAAATACCTAAATGAAGAAGAAAGCCACATTAAACATTAAATGATATTTTACACAGAGATTTGTAGGTATAATCGTGAAATCTGCTGACTGTGACCATTCAAAATTGGTAAAAAAAACACTTCTCAAGTTTCTTCTCCAAAGTGTGCATGTAACTCAAGAAGTACTGAAGATCCAACATTTTGTTTTCGACCACTGAAAATGGGTGTCATTCAACAATCTGCATATGGAGCTGCATTGAGATCCCCATATCTCTGGGACTAAATGATATACAGTACACTGTAAAAAATGACTGAATTTAACAGTAAAAAACTGTAAAAATCCTACAGTAAAAACTTGTTAAATGGTTAACGGTAAAAGACCGTAATTTACAGTGAATAACCGTAAATTGACACTCCCAGAATTCCCTGTGTTACATTTTTTTTCTTTCTTCTTTCTTCATGTTACCATGATGGTGTTTAGTGTTTGTGTGAATGACACTGTGCACCTTCTATATATGTTAATATTTAAAAGCTGCTTGTGATGGGCTTTTATTCATCATGTGATTTTCTCATCACCATCTTGGTGGTTATCATTGTATTACAAAGGTACAAAACAGATTTCAGTACTTCAGTAGGCCGGTACATTAACATTATATTAGTTAATAAAAATTACGGTATTTACCTGTAAATTTAAGTGAAAACCATAAAATGTAAAAACTTTGCTACTGTATTTTTTACGGTTAAATTCCGGCAAAGACAGCTGCCATTTTTTTACCGTAAATTTTTAACGGATTTTTTAGTTTGTTAAGAACTAGAATCTAAACTCATATTGAGATATCCTTAACGCTTCTTGAGTTACAGGAATGGAAAACTCAGAAACAGATTATTTATGGCACTCAGATATGTTTAATCCAGTTGTTTTGACAAAAGTAAATGAGATACATTTATAGTTTTAACATTATTTGTTCTTCAGACATTTGTTTTTAAAAGAAAAGAAGTATCATCTGTATGCAAAGTGACCCTCATTTGGTTTTTGACCACCTGAAAATGTAAAAATGTAACAATTTATTCCTGGAGCTATATTTAAATTGCAATATCTCTGGAACTGAGCCATATACCTTAAAAATAAGGGAACCAAAAGGAACGTTTGTTAAGACGCAATATCTAAAAGGACATTAAGATATTTCTATTACTTCTTGAGTGACTTCTTGAAAAGCTCTTTCACCATGGCACATAATGTAACAAAGATTGCTAAAGTCAACAGATTTTACTAACAGACCTACCAATCTCTGTGTAAAAATAACATTGTGATACTGCCAAAGCCATTTTTACCCCCCTGTAATTTGGCTCTGAATCTCAGGTGAAAATTGTCATTTTGAAGAAGGTCAGAATATTCAGTGAAGAAGAATATTCAGTGTGTGGGGAAATACAGAGAAATTAGCCACATCGTCATAAATAAACATATGCAGATAATTATTATGTGTCCGCTGGGAGGGTATAGGATAATGTCACATAAGATAAATTTCCTCAGGAACAACGGCTATTTCCTCCCCTCCTGCTACGCTGTCAGAAAAAAAAAGCATAAAAATTCTGTCACTGGGGCGGTACTAATATGCATAATTTAATGTACTCTTAAGGTAGTAATATGCACCTTTTAGTGAGTTCAATAATGTAAAATGAAGTACCTTTTGAAAAGGTATAATCTCAGTGGCAGCTTTTGTACCTTCTTTTCTTTTTTTCTCTTTGGTCCTAATGTTTCATGGCTTATTTGACATATGCTATTGGTTTTTCCTGAGACTAAAATGTCATGTTATCTCCAAAGGTCTTGAATCAGATAGCATGAAATGTGTCTGACAGTAATGCAATGTTGTCACTGAGCTGGAAGAACTTCCCATAAAATCTATGCCAGTATCAAGGATGCAACCACATGGAGTGAAGACTAGGAGGACCAGAGGTTCAAGAATCTGCACTGAAAAGCCCATCGACCACTAATCTGACTATTGAATGTGGAAGGGGTTGAGTTTTCCCTTGTATGTCGAGAGAACGTATTTGTTTATGATGGTTACAGCCATTGGTCAATATATATTAATAGAGAGCAATGAGCTGTCATTTTACACTCGTTCTTGCAATCGCTTGTTGCCAGAATAAATTGTGATACAAGTAATCAATATAGCTGTCATTACTTGACTTCAGAAAGGAAATGTGAAATGAAAAATCATGCAATCAGCTGACCTTCATGCATGATTGACAAGCAAGAATGGCCGAGTCTGGAAATGTTTCCTTGTTCCTCTGATTGAGAGAGCTGAATTGTGGCATTCACATTAATTCAGAAATTCAGAAACTGTGGTTATACCAACGGTAAAAGAGACTAAGCCAGATGTTTGGAATTGAATACTAGCTTGTGCCAAAGTGAAAAAGTACACTTTAGCAAAAGAGTACTTATTACGGGAAGAACATACTTGTGTGAAGTGAATGTAATGTTACATCACCAGTTGGTTGTAGCAAGTTGCTATCTTTGAGTGTTTAATTAAAATATTCATTCAGATGATATGAAAAAAAAAATCAGATTCTTTCAACCATCCTGCTTATTCAAGAGCAAAACATGTGAGCTGCCTTTTAAATGAATCATTGTATTATTCTCTCAACCTATTTGTTTTTAAAAGCATATAATTATTTATTAATGAAACCATGTGTTACAACTAACAGAGGCTTGGAGACTAACCTCAATTAACTTGAACTAGATCTTGAATTTGTGGTGTAAGAAAATATTTCCACACACACAAGGGTCTTTGTGACACTCCCTACTTATTTACAGTACTTGTCTGTTGAACTGTTGTAGGAAAGCAATATCACACTCGCGTGAGTGTGTTATGGCCATATATCAGCAGGGCTGTGATTACCTGTGGTGCTGATGTATACCCATAACACACTCTTGCAAGTGTGATATTGCTTTAACAGTAAGAGCAGCAAGATGGTATGCTATGCATACAGACAGCATGACAGTTTTCAGTTTTAATAAAATTCAAAAGTCCACAAAAAGACAGCTTAAGTTACAGTTTTACAGTTTTGTACAGAGCCCC
Organism: Labeo calbasu; assembly: GCA_019740295.1. Lineage (NCBI taxonomy): Eukaryota > Metazoa > Chordata > Actinopteri > Cypriniformes > Cyprinidae > Labeo > Labeo calbasu. Next base: position 13,418 of record JAHKKF010537062.1, read on the forward strand.
TTGAATGTGATTTTTAAAGACACATTTTCCACAGCACACCTATTTAATCTTTAGTTGGGTTTATAACAATGTGACCTTTGCTTTGTGGACCAAAAGAAAAGACATGGTCATAGTACGTGACTTGTATAGCGAATAGAAATTTGATCTGTTTTTACTTCAAGTTTTTGTGTTTGGGCTTTTGAATAAGATGCATTTGAATAAAACTAAATGAGCTGCTGTTCAGTAACAGCTGTTTTCACTTTTATAATGCAGAGATAGAAATACATTTTGATGTCTCCTAACTTTTAAACTTTGTACATTTTGTTTAATGACTGTTTCAATGTTTTTCAGGCTAGAGAAATAGATGACATCGTCATTGTGTACAATATTTTTCAATTTAGCCTTTTCATTGCAGTTGTACCAGGAGAACCTGACATTTCGTGGCGCAATTATGGCAAAACGTGTCTGTCACAGCAGGGGTAATATTCAGTCAGTGCAGAAATTACAGCACGGCCTCGTGTATCTGAAAATCAGTGTTTGATATCTTCAATATCTCTTGTAGTAGCTCAAAGACTCACCTTAAAACACAACAATCAATGAAATTCTTGAGTGGCTACTCATCTCTCTTTGACTTCAGGAAAGGCAAATGTTGGTTCTACTATTTTACATCATTAGCAAATGCTCAGGGCTACATCATGGGACATGATTTTTCACTTGATCATGTTGATCATGCTACCATTTGAAATGCTCATTTAATGATGTTGCAATCAAGGAAAAGCTTTTGAAAAATGTCCCGGTTGAATAAGTTACACTAATTGGTGAGAATAAATGAATGAATGAACAAACGAACGAACAAAAGTGTTTCTGTGGAGTTATTCTGTAAATTCAATCAATGTTGTTTTTCACTGAAAATAGTAAGAATTAAAGGGTTGGTTTAACTTCCAGAATACAAATTTCCTGATAATTTACTAACCCCATGTCATCCCGGATGTTCATGTCTTTCTTTCTTCACTCGAAAAAGAAATTAAGATTTCTGAGGAAAACATTCTAGGATTTTTCTCCATATAAAAAAGGGGATCAACGGATTAAAGGTCCAAATTGTAGTTTCAATGCAGCTTCAAAGGACTCTGCATGATTCCAGTCGAGGAATAAGGGTCTTATCTAGTGAAACGATCAGTCATTTTCTTAAAAAAAAAAAAAGAAAAAGCACATACTTTTTAACCACAAATGCTCCTCTTCACGCATTACATAGTCATGTTGGAAAGGTCACTTGTGATGTAAACCCAATGTTTACAAAGCGAACGTGCAAAGAAAGTCAAATGCCCTTTACAAAAAAAAAGGTAAAAAAAATTATGTCAGGCGATTTTGACGTGAAGTTGTAGACACGTGTCACAGAACTAGTGCAAGATGAGCATTTGTGGTTAAAAAGTACATTTTTATTTATTTATTTTAGAAAATGACAGATCGTTTCACTACATAATACCTATATTCTTCAGGATTGTGTAGAGCCCTTTGAAGCTATAGGGATGGGTGATATGTTAGCGTTTGAGACTGTTTACAGACCTGTTGTCCAACAAAGATATCATTTATTGGCATGCTTTTTCTCCAAATTAACTTCATAACAGTGAAGTGTTTGAAATAACCTTTTGTGATCAGCCGTGGTTTCATATCACATAATGAAGCTGAAATCATACTATTTTATAGTATTATAAAGGCTATGTCGATTAGCACTGCATTATAAATATACTTTGTCCTTATAAAAACAGCCAAGATTGCTTGAACACAGACAAACTATATATTGTAGCAACCGTATGTTTATTGTCTTCACGTTTCCTCAGTTAAAATTCCTCTATTTGCGTTTTATTCAGCTACAGCAATAACTGGATTAGAAATTCCTGAAGCGTCGTCAGTACTATTAATTCTGCTATAAAGCATATGTGGAGTTTCTGCGAAAGGGCGCCCTCCGGCTTTCGAATCAGAAAGAGTTTTATTGCCAAGTGTGTTTTACACACAAGGAATTCGTCTTAATGTTAGGAGCTTCCAGTACAGAAATTACAAACAATTTAATTCACATTCCAGTAAATTAAACAGCTATTACATTACGTGTGTACTCAGTACTGCTCACAACACCCTATTTTGGGTAAAAATAGGAAAGATAATACTTTTCTTTAAAGAAACAGCATTTCCCTGAATTATCATCATTGATATCGTTATCGCAATAAAACCTGCATGAAAAATTGTTAAGCCTATATCGCCCATCCCTATCTGAAGCTGAATTGAAACTGCAATTCGGACCTTCAACCCGCTGATCTCCATTGAAGTCCACTATATGGAGAAAAATCCTGAAATGTTTTCCTCAGAAACCTTCATCTTTTTTGACTGAAGAAAGAAAGACATGAACATCTTGGATGACATGGAGGTGAGTAAATTTTCTGGAAATTTTTATTCTGGAAGTGAACTAATACTTTAATAGATTTTTATTACTACCTTTTTTTTTTTAATCCTTTAGAAGATAAACATTAAAGGAATAATTTACCCAAAAATGAAAAAATATACTTAAAATGTACTCACTAACTGCAATGAGTTTGTTTATTCATTAAAACAAATTGGGAGAAATTTAGCATTACATCACTTGCCCACCAGTGGGTCCTCTGCAGTGAATGGGTGCCGTCAGAATGAGAGTCAAAACAGCTAATAAAAATATCACAGTAATCCACACAACTACAGCCCATCAATGAATATCCTTTGAAGTGAAAAGCTGCATGTTTGTAAGAAACAAATCCATCATTAAGGCATTTTAACTTTAAATGGTCGCCTCTAGCCATAATAACCTCCATAAGAACACTTCAAACCAGTGAAAAATTCCATCCCCTGTTGTCCTCCCACATCAAAATACACCAACATATTTGTTTAGAATATGAACTGTTTTCGCATTTAAACAGTGTTTGATCTGTGCATATTTCTCTCCTGATTCAGACAAGATGACTTTTTCACTGGAGAAAGCAATATTATAAACAGTGGATATTTGTCTTAACGGATTTGTTGTTACAAACACGCAGCTTTACGCTTCATATTGTAGTGCATATTGTAACCAGTGTCTGTTTCTGGTTATTCGTCCTTTGTTTCCTGCATCCATCTGTACCACACTTTGGCTCAACTATGTTATTTAAAAAGGGCTTGATAAATAAAATGACTTGAGAATGTGTTCAATAATCAAAACTGCAATGTGTGATCCAGGACAACTGAAAGAACTCCTCTGATGAGATAATCTTAGTTATTTCGGTACTTACAGTTGATGGGGTGGAAATTCACTGTCTCTGACAGGCTCCTGAAACACAAGCACTCTCAGAGTTGTGATAGAGACAGTGAGAATATGTCTTCACAGCTAAGTTTAAGGACCTCACTTTCACTCAGCAAAAAAATGTAAAAGTCATAAAGAATTAGGTTGGTGATACCTGTGACTAGAGTCTCTCCTCCCATAGGTTTTCATATCTGTATCAGGCATAGTGCTGTAAGTAATGCATGAACAATAAGGCTGCTTCCTCTAAGCTCCTTTATAATGGAAATAAAGACTTAATGAATGCTGTGAATGTCAAGGTGAATAGCTGATGAAGATTTTTTAGTAATGCTGAAGCAAGGCTGTATAAAGCCTGCAAGGAAGGCTAAATGTTGTCAAGGTTAGTGATAATTAAGAAACATTCATTCTCACCAACAAGAATGTGAAGACACATAAAAAATGGTTTGCAAAAGGGTGTTTCTTATATCAGACTTTTAGAAATGTAACTAAAATATAGATTTAGGTTATAATTTGTACATGGTAAAACATTTCCAAGTTATAATGTGACCTTGTTTTAAAAATATGAAAACCTGAAAAATCAAACCCTGAGACATAAAGTTGAAAAAATATAAGGTAAGACAAAGAAGCATACATTCAATGCAGACTGACTAACGGTGGTATAAGAGTCAGATAAATTAGTTTCAAGTAGCAAAGCATATGCACCATATGGAATATAGACCCACTGCTTGCACGTAATGAAAACTGCCTACATGTCCATCTTTATTTACGATTGTTCACTGTACGTTTCAAATAGCAGTGGAATATCAATATGAGCTAGAGTGTCAGGCCATCTGTGCACAGTTTCATCTCCCCTTTCCTTTGGTGGTATGAGATGAACTGTCCTCAGTAATATTATCAGAACAAGTCTAAAATCAATAGACACCCGGGGAGCGTCTTACTCTCCTGAATTCAATCTCAAACAGCGGCAAGAGAATCCAGCTCATTCTCTGGGATATTTAGGAACAGAGATTGTGTGCACTCAATTGTGAAGTTAAATGCAAGATAGTTTGCATGGCCTTGCTTTATGATCTAGTTGCTTTATGATCTTGTTTCGGAGTTGTAAGTAATAGAAAAACATATTGTCATGACTTATTGATGACATCGATTTCTGAGTGATAACTGTTTCAAAGTAATCAGTATTTCAAATTGTATTCCATTTACTTCAGCTCTGCTCCGAAACCTAATCAGCTAGATGCCGATTCATCATTCACATCAAATTCCAATGAACAGAGTTGTGTGTTTTTCTTTGTTTAGTCAGTGTTTACCTGTTGGTGTTTGTTGGGGTGTACCTCTAGGCTCTGTCATGAGCCCGTGTAAGTTTTCTTTGAATGTTTTGGTGCAATGCATCCTAAACATACATTAATACAGTCTTGACTTGATTAGTGCTTCAACTGATACAGTTTTATGCCTGCTGTATCATTATCCACAAGAAACACGTCAGTCTTGACAACTGAAACATGCCCGTCATAGGTTTGTTTCGGTCATTGGGATCTGGAACAGAGCTTTCATTCCAAACTTCATTTTCACGTCTCCTCTTAATCAAAAGGTTTGATTGTAATTGTTAATGCAATCAGGACTGAAATATCTCTTTTCAGGTACACTCTCAATAAGTGATTAAAACCAAACACAGTTGGGAAGATGGGCTTAATCACTCTATTACTGGTGTTAGAGTTTTGTGACCTTCTCTTCCTCCGTCACGGACATTGCGGTAAATCTCTCGCACGCTTATTAACAAAGATTAATATTCCTCTGCAACACAAGGTCATTGCACTGAAAACCTCATAAACAGCACTGAACTCAAAGGACTTACAGCATCCAGTAGTATGCAACTATTAAACTTAACAATTCCTGTTTTAGCATGAACGTAAACATTGCGAAATGTTGTTTTGCCATCAGATGAAATTAAATTGATCATTCTAATGGTGTCTGAATCCTGTAATTTCAATATTGTACAAATTATATGATCAGTAGATTTTGTTACAGAGGAGAATGTTAGACATTTATGAAATATAGGCAGTGTTGGGGGTAACGCATTACAAATAACGCAAGTTACGTAATCAGATTACTTTTTTCAAGTAATTAGTAAAGTAACGCATTACTTTTTAATTTACAAGAAAATATAAAAATACAAGTTGCTTTTTCAAAAAAGTAACGGCAGTTACTTTTTGTTTCCTTTATGTATTACTTAGGACCATGTGATATTTCAGTTTTTCTTTTTTAATAAATCTGCAAAAATGTCAACAATTCTGTGTTTTTCTGTCAATATGGGGTGCTGTGTGTACATTAATAAGGAAAAAATGAACTTAAATGATTTTAGCAAATGGCTGCAATATAACAAAGAGTGAAAAATTTAAGGGGCTCTGAATACTTTCCGTACCCACTGTACTTCAGTGTGAACTGAACATAATTTTGATTCAATTAAATGAGAATGTATTGTCATTTAAATTGATAAATAATTAGTTAAACTCTAGAGGTCAATTCACACCATCACATCAAACTCCAATGAACAGTTGTGTTTTTCCTTGTTGAGTCAGTGTTTACCTGTTGGTGTTTGTTGGGGTGTACCTCAAGGCTCTGTCATGAGCCCGTCTAAGTTTTCTTTGATTTTTTTTGGTGCAATGCATCCTAAACATGCATTGATACAGTCTTGACTTGATTACTACCAAACAATCTAACGCTCTCCATTGACTTTGTATTGCGGGAAGCTGACTCCTTTTTTGTGACTTATAACAAAAAACAGTACAATGTCTAAAAGCTGCTATGTGATAAGGTGTACAGTAAACAAGCTAAAAAACACCGAACTAAGTTGTCGACCCAAAAAACAAGCGTTTAAGAACACAAAAGTAGAGCGCAACATGTCATGTTAATATGAGAACTACGCTCACTGGAGGGGTCTTAATCGGTGACAGGAAAAATTCATTATTTTTAAGTCAAATGATTATTTCACCACACTATGTAAACCTTAAAGGAGGAGACATATTGAGAAGCTAAATTTTATTGGTCTATGTCAGTGCTCCTTTTCCTTACCTTTCTTTTGTTGGAGAAATGATCCAACTGAATGGCCCAGCGTGAAATACCCTGACATCTACAACTATTTATGTCCTTAATCTCTTTTTTTTTGGGTCGACAGCTTATAAAAACATAGTTCTGTGTTTTTTAGCTTGTTTACTGTACACCTTGTCACAAAGCAGCTTTTAGACATTGTTCTATTTTTTGTTGTAAGTCAGAAATGATAATTTTGTGCTTTGTTGCTTTTAATATAACACAGCAACACAATTTTGACTTGATTTTCTACTTTATTCTCATAATATTTCTACTTTACTTTCGAAATATTAAGACTTTAATCTCGTAATCTTAGACTTTTTTTTTTTTTTTTAACATGGCACTAAAACACCTTCGTACTTAAGTACATCTTTATATGTACTTTTCATAATTCTAGAATTTTAAAATATAGTTAAAGTGTACTGCTGAATGTATTACAAGGTGTTCATGGATAAATAAAATTTAATTCTGATCATTTAATTTCTGTGGGATCTTTAAGTTGGGTGTTTATTATATTTATAATTACATTAATACATATAAATGCATTACTGGTGACGTTAAAATTTAGATTTTAACTTTAGTATTTAAAATATATTTACTTTAAACATTTAAAGTATAGCTTATTCGCTTGTTAAGTCTGACGTCAAGCGTCACCTCTTCCGTGACTTCCGGGTCCAAACGCTCTATTAGATGACAGGAGAAACAACAAACGGTACTAATTATACACTCACAATGTGATATAATATTACTAAAAAATTATATTCCTACCCTTTAACTCCATACCATATATCCCAGATAGCCATTCAGTAAAAATATAAATATAAATAAATAAATCTAAAAATGATTTATGTTTGGAACGCTGTGAGCACGGAGACTGTAGTGTACACCGTAAATTTTTAAATGTTTACCTTAAATGTTTAATATGAATAAACAGTGCTCATAAACGGCTGCTGAGATAGTATTCTCAAGTGAAATGAGTTGGGGTTCAGACCCGGAACAGTGTTGCCAATGTCTTTCAATGAAAAGTAGCTACACCCCGCTTGAAAAGTTACCAAATGTCGCTAGATGAACCCTCCTATCTGAGGGTTGTCCCCCCCTAAAAATGTCATTACATGCGAATAAATTAGTCAGGACAAAAAAATGATGATATCCGATGTATTTTTATATGAGCGTTTATGAGGCTGTCAGGCTTAGCTTAGCTTGTCACCCACTGCAACTAACACAACAACAACAACAACGGCGATATGCCTGTGTACGAACTGATATTAGGCTAATATTGTAGACCTACCGATGTTTTGCTCAATATGATGTTAAGTGGCAGATCAGTGGGCTTGCTGCGGTTTAATATCTAAATTAGAGACGTGCTCAATCCCAGACAAAACCTAAATATGTGGAGGACGCAGAATAATTCAATAATTATAATATGACTGCGTGGTGAACCTATAAACCGAACTCATATTTAAACACAGTCTCCATGCTATCTACACATATCTATCCTTGCAAGTACAATATAGACCCCGACTGTTAGATAAAATTTACGCCCTTGCACACACCTAAGTATATTTCACTGTTACTTTTTTTTATTACAAATTATGTAGAAACAGAAATAGATTAATTTATGACAAGAGTGCACCTCAAAAATCTACATCATAACAGGAGTTCTGACCTTTGTCACAAAAGTCTTTTTTCATTGCCCTTTTCTCTGTCACGTTTTAGAAATTATCATAAATTATATGTTAATTGAAAGTTTAAAACCTCAAAATTCACCCTTTGAAACCCATTTTAAAATCTGATATTGTATTACCATGGAAATGGTGCTTCAAAATCATCTTAGAAAATGTATTGGTTCATGAATTATAAAAATTTAAGTTTTGATGCACTTTCACGTCTAAATGGGGGTGACAGTTAAAGGGTTAAAGCACAACAAACAGTTAAAACAATTTATATTCTAACTTAATCAGTTATATATATATATATATATATATATATATATGTTTACTACAAGAGTACATTCAGTATTACTAAGTATAGTTCTTAATGTCCTTTATGTATTCATTCCATGAAGCATTGTAAAAGGTGTTGCCTAATCAAAAAGTGTGGGAGAAGGTGTCACAGACAATATTTGATATTCATGATTTTATTATGTCATTTGCAATGCTTCATGGGAGTGGAAGATTATGCTCTTTTGGCAAGAATCTTCACAAATTGAATGGAAAAAAAAGACACTTTGTCTAAGCATGTATCATAATTTAACAATCTCAGAGCTCTCAGTCTCGATATTGTTTCACTAAAAATCAATTACTTTATGGAGAAAATTAATGGGTTTTTACTTTCAACCCTTGTCTTTCTGTATATCCACTTAAAGTAAGTAAAGTACCCTTTTTCCGCTTTAGTATTTTCTTTAATGCACTGTGGGTCTAATGGTGGCCATGTACCACTTTTCTTTTGGAGTTTGTTAAACTATTGAGCCTTTCTAAAGAGCTTTTCTCCTAAGGGAGAAGCTTGAGACATCTTCAGAGACCTTTGTCAATAAAATTACCCACATAAACATAATTGGATATAGAGAACGTGGTGCTTTTATCTGAATGTCAATGCCTACCGACCAATAGATACAGTTGCAACCTTCCAACAGATACCACTAAATGTTCTCCAATCGATAGCTGCCATTGGTCCAGCAAAACAGGCTGTGGTAACCCCTGCCAATGCATAGCAAATGTTTTTTTCTTTATCTACACTTTTTCTTTCTTTGGCTGCATTATAAAGTTTGCAGTTCTCCAAACAACGGAAAACAAACAGGTCATTCGGTCAGTATTGTGTTTGCAAATGGGAATGGTTGCATCTAAGACGCAGTGTGTTTTTTCTTCAATAAAACGCAGCTGTTTGTTTTCAAAGACGTTTCCCTGGTGCCCACCGCTGATAAATATCCCATTTACCTTCTCTACTATATTTGTGAGCCGTATTCTAATGGGACAGAGTTTTGTGACTTCCCCGCACGCAAAGGCTCACATACAAAGTCTATTTGATGTACTACTTGCAGCTTGTTGTATAATGTCTGCCAGCAATGTCAAACCTCCTTTTACCTACTTTAGTAAATAATAAAGAGTCGGCCTGCAGGCAGATCCATTCGCTGGCTGATTACACTTCTTTATACAACATGACACCATGGTCTCGGTTTGCTAAAAAGCCTACGTACTGTAGGGAAAAGCGGCCGGCAACATGTGCCACTGCGCCAAATGTGGCCCATATTTCAGTCGTCATTTATCTTCGGAGCATTTAGGAGAAAAAGAAATTAATTTCGGACCCCTCCTTTCTAGGAAACATCAAATGGCAAAGGCTTCAAACGCCATTCGAGCTGCGTTGTTTCATGGAGATGTGAAGGTCTCCGTCGGGGAATGGATTACAAACTTTTATTCATTTCTAAAAAGCCAAAAGGGGGAGGGGGGCAAAATGGTGGGCCATAAAGAAGCCGCTGCAATGCTCCATAAAGAATGATAATGAGGAAAAGAGTAACATATGTCACAGCTGACCAAATATATGAAAGATTTTGGGGCAAATTTATGAGCTGAAATAAAAGAGATGAAAAAGTGTTTCCTATAAACTTTACGCAAGGTTTATTATAGCAGAAAGTCATTCTGAAAAAGTTTAATTTGGCAGACTTAGCACCTAGTTATTAACAGCAGGGAAAACGACTCATTTATTCAAGGTTTAAGCCCTGCTGGAAGTATGCATACTCTTTAAAACATGCAGTTATGGAGGGGGAAAGTTAAAAATTGAATAGATATTTTGGTTCCTCTTAATCCGTCTAATATGTTTAATGAAAACATGTATTTTCTTTCTACTCTGCTTTTTATGATACTCTAAGCTCTTAAGTGCTTGTTCTCTTGAAAAAAAAGAAGCTTTTTATTCTCAGGGCTGCATTAAATATGGAAAAGCTCTTGTGTTTTTCTGTGAGGAAACAGTACTTTGTCTTTAGCAGAGTACAACAGAGAGCTGAAGCTAAAAGTAGTCATGAGATCAGTTCATTCTTAAGGAGAATGAACGTTCTCTTTAAAATGCCAAGCTGGATTTGACCTCTTTGACCCCTGTCATGTGTGAGGTGAGCATATATGCATCCTCAGTGAAGAGATTTAGACACTTAAAGTCACACTTAAAAATATCTAAATGTCACTGCATTAAATATAAAGATATCAAACCAAGTGGCATTTGATTCAAGTTAGCACAAGCACACTTCTCGAGCAAAGAATTTGACGAAAATAAGTTTTGTCAGGTTTCATATTAATAAGATGCATGCAGTGTTATTTTAGTATCACTGATATGCTCTTATAGTTTTTTATATCTCAGTTTCTTTCAGTTAATTTTTATTTTATTTTCAGTATTTTCAGTAATGATCTTTGTAATGTTAGTTACACATTTTGACACCTTACATTGCCTTTAAGAGACACACTGTACTTTTAAGTAAATCAAACCCATGACTTTGGCGTTCTTAACATTATGATCTACTGTTTAAGCTGCACTATTCACATGTAGTGTCTAACCGATGAAAAGAGATATGTCCTGTCCTGGTGTATTTTTGCCCAGAAAATGTATAAAATTGAAGTTTTTATATGAAAGAAAATCATTCCTCTAGCTTTTTTCTCCCCCGGTTGCAATGTCAGTCAATTTGAACATCGAAAAAGAGGAAGCTGGAGGCTTTTAAGATACTGTGCGGTGGAATTGTTCTGCAAGGTACTGTTTTTGTGCTTGTTTGTGCCATCGATTTGACAAATTCCTTGTGAATCTCACAATAAAACAGTGTAGACAGCGTTTGCAAATAAACAATGCTATCAGTGGGGACAATTCATTACCCTGAAGTTAATTCTTCTCAGAGTAACTTGCTTGTCTACAAGAGTGCCTTATATGCAAGAACTTCAAAGAAATAGTTTGGAAAAAAATGAAAAAAAAAAAAAAAAAAAATGCTGAAAATGTACTCACCCTCAGGCCATCCAGGAAGTAGATGAGTTTGTTTCCTTACAGATTTGGAGAAATTCAGCATTACATTATTTGCTCACCAGTGAATCCTCTGCAGTGAATGGGTGCCATCAGAGTGAGAGTCTAAACAACTGATAAAAACATCATAATAACATCTTGTGAAATGAAACGCTGTGTGTTTATGTAAGAAACACAAGAAAACATTTTTAACTTCAAATGTTGCTTCCTTTCCCCAATTAAAAAAAAATTGTTTCATCTGAATCAGGAGAGAAATATGCACAGATTCAATGTGATCTCATAATAATTTGTGTGTATTTTATGTAAAATGTGGTTCTACAAAACTTACATTTACTTACAACATCTAAACATACAAATACTTATGTATATTCTGCATTTTCAGCATCACGACATCCCAAAAATGAATATTGAAATCGCGGCATTCATTATTATGGTTGGTTTTAGTTATATCAATGGCCTTATGTTTTCAGTTGCATTAATAAATTGTTTACTTGTTTACTTAATATGAAATGATAACATTTCGTTCATCTCCATCCTGAGCAGCGAGTCTAGCGACATTAAAAAAGCATAACAGCCAGGTTTTTTTTTTTTATAAATTAAAATGTTGTCACTTCAAACTACAGGTTTTACAGCAGGATAATCGAATGCTCAGTGGCTCTCGCCTGCATTTGTCACAGATTGCGACATGCTGTTTTTCTGGCAGTGTTGCCAAGTCTGCAGTTTTCCCATGGAATTGGGCTACTTTCATACTATTGCTGCGAGTTGAAGCGACCCCAGTAACATTATATTTAGCCCCTATAATGTTAATTGTACCAGAGGATCCCCCCCAAAAAACACTTATTTTACCCCCTGGAATGTGATTTTTACCGGGGACCCCCTCAAAATGCAATTGGGCTACTTTTGGGCTAGTTTTGAGTAGAGATTGGACGGGTTTCGTTGTGAAAACCTGGCAACCCTGGTTTCTGGTAAAGTTTGAATGACGCACGCAAACATTCTGCCAGAGAGGCAGGGTTGCCAAGTTTTCACAACAAAACCCACCCAATTGCTACCCAAAACTAGGCTAAAAGTAGCCCAATCACGCATTCCAGGGGGTAAAAAACGTTTTTCGGCGAGGTTACTCAGGTAGAATTAGCATTCCAGAGGCTAAATATTAAGTTATTGGGGTCGCTTCAACCCGCGGACATGACAAACAACAGTGTTAAAGTAGCCCAATTCCACAGGAAAAACGCATATTTGGCAACACTGCAGAGAGGACTGCGGCTGCAACGCGTTGTCATTTGGTTTACTTTCGGTATTGCTTTTGACATTTCTGCAGTACATAAATTATTATAATTGCATTTATCTGTCTGTCATGTTTCTCTTTATACTGTACAGAAATAGTTATATTTAGGTTTAGAGGTAGGGATTACCGACTATAAAAATATTTTTAATGCTATATTGTTACTAAAATGGTCATTTCCATGCATATTTAGGTCAAATACGTTTTATATTTGCTATAAAATGGGTAGGTTTAGGTTTGGGGGTAGATTAAGGGGTCTAAAAATCTAAATCGCTTATTGATAAAATGATTTTAAAAATAATCCGAATACCTTAATGATATAAAAGGTATGTAAATATTTTACATTTTTAGCTAAAAATACATAGCGATATGTACGTTGTAAACGTTGAAATTAGGCCTGGCAAACGAATAATCACGATTAATCACATACAAAATAAAAGTTTGAGTTTGCCTCATATATGTGTTTGTACTGTGTGTAATTATTATGTATATATAAATACAAGCACATTCAATTTAAGAAATATTTGCAAGTATATGTATTTATTGTAACTTTTATAGAATTAAACATATTTCTCTTAAATATATACATTAATTTGTGTGTATTTATATATATAATTACACACAGTACACACAAATATATTAGGCAAACTCAAACTTTTATTTTGTATGCGATTAATCACGATTAATCGTTTGCCAGCCCTAGTTGAAATACATCTAAGTTGTACATTTTAGCATCAATAAAAACATACAAAAATGTACGTTTTGTGCTTGTAAATGTTACGTATTAATACCTACGTATAAAGAATGAGACCAGGCTGACAGATCAAGCATCGTTTACAAGCAAAAACAGTTTGAATTTTGATTTTGATGTGAGAGGACGAAAGGGAATCGACTTATTATGGATTATGGATTGGAATTATGGTCAAAAGTGACTGGACTTGTATGGAGTTGTGTGGATTACTTGTGGATTATTGTGATGTTTTTATCAGCTGTTTGGACTCTCATTCCGACGGCACCCATTCACAACAGAGGATCCACTGATGAGGAAATGATGAAATGTCTAATTTCTCCAAATCTGTTCTGATGAAGAAACTCAACCATATAGCCTGAGGCTGAGTCCTTTTTCAGCAGATTTTGATATTTTTGGTGAACTATTCCTTTAACTGCCTTATGATAGTCCAGTATGCGAGAATGAAAAATCAAGGGTACTTTCTTTTAGTGGACAGTAATGTACCCATCTGCCAGAGAGACGTCAGGCCCTGCAGGACCAAGCACTGGAACACATCCACTCTGAGATGCTTAGATAAAAAGGGTGAGGGAATGATGTAACCTGAGCATTATAAGAGATTCTGTGTGATCTGAAGGAAAATGTTCTGCTTAGAGCTCTATAAAATTACACTATATATTCTAACAGAGATGTCCAATTTCAGCAGCCTTTTGAGGTGAATTCTTACAAATTTCCAGGCTGCCCGCTGTGAGAGATCACACTGATAAAGCTGGCACCCTGCAAACGAAGCATTTACTGCATATTTACACTGGGGGTTCTTTAGTAATGAGTTCGTTTTTCGCCTAGCAGGGAAATTAAGAAGATCAGATTGCTTTCCTTACGGTTCAGGCACATGTCACCAGCTAGAAGAACCTGCCAATTAACGGCTCATTAAACCTGTAAAAAAGAAAAATACATGCTGTCAAAACAAGCCATTTTTCTGTGTTCCAAATAAAGATGTAAGCCGAGCATTTGCATTAATAAAGATTCACTCAAAATGTGCGCTCTTTTATGTGTGTAAAGTGCGTAATATATCTGCGTATCCACATCCATTTCAGAACAAAGACCTGTTAAAGTACAAAACTCCAAAATACAACGATTCGTCATTAATTCACTAAAAATGTGATATTTTTACTTCAAAGCCTGCAAAAGATGAAATCTTGGCAGAAGCGGCATAACACGCACATCTAGTTGTCTCACAGGAGCAAAAATCTTTCAAAACGAATTCGTGAGATTTGACCCGTCGTGCAGTAATTTAGAAAGTGGTATGTTTCTAAAATGGTGAAATGCTAACATTGATCTTTCCTCATTTAACTTGCTGTCCATTTGGCTGGCACACTGCTGAGTTCGCAATCGGTTAATATGCTCTTTTTAGCATCAAAGCAGCAATTATTAGCAATCTCAGTGGGTATCCCAGACTCATGGAGTCATTCGTTCACCTTCAGCAATGTCAGCTGCTCACTCTGTGCAAATTGGAGAATGGTTACAAACATAAAATCCCCTAATATCTGTTTGAAAACAAAAATATTGCTATTTAAGCCCATATAAAATATATTTTTATACATAATGCATTCATAATGTCTTATATTACAGCTTACATATGTGACCCTGGACCACGAAACCAGTCATAAGGGTCCTTTTTTTTTTTTTAATTGAGATTTATACTTTATTTATATTATCACCTGAAAGCTTTCCATTAGTGTATGGTTTGCTAGGATAGGACAATATTTGGTCGAGATACAACTATTTGAAAATCTGAGGGTGCAAAAAAATCTAAATATTTAGAAAATCACCTTTAAAGTTGTCCAAATGAAGTTCTTAGCAATGCTAAGTACTATTACGAAATATATTTAAAAAAAAAAAATGCTATTCAAAAATTAAGTTTTGATATACTTATGGTAGTAAATGTACAAAATATCTTCATGGAACATGATCTATTGCTATTGCTACAAATATACCCGTGCTACTTATAACTGGTTTTGTGGTCCAGGGTCAAATATATTTAATACTCATTAAATTTCAAAACAACAATGCATCAGGAATGTTTAACACCTAATTTCATGCACACAATTTAAGTAAAATAGTAGATAGATTTGGAATATATAAACTCTGACTTTTTTTCTTGCAATTCTGAGATAAAGTCCCACAGTCCTTTTTTTTTTTTTTTTTTTTTTTTTTCCTGCACCACAAAATAATACATAAAGAAAAGTAACTGCAACTTTTATCTCACAATTCTTACTTTTTTTCTCATGTTAGTTAACATCTCGCAATTCAGATTTTTTTTTTTTCAAGAACTATGAGGGAAAATATATCAGAATAGTAAGATGAAAAGTCAGATTTATTTATTTATTTATTTGCATCCACTGGCAGATACTGTGGATACAAAAAGACTGTAGTCATGTCTTTAACATTGGGGACAACATTCAACTTTTTTTTTAATGAAGTAATAAGAAATAAAATGGTTAAGGAAATCTTGAACTATTTGCAAAATATTTCATGTCTTGTCACATTCAGGAATTGCAAAAAATAAAAATTAAAAAATTAAAAAATAAATAAAAGGTTTTTTTGTTGTTGTTTTTTTAAAGTCAGAATTGCAATATATAAACTCAGAATTCTGATTTTTTTCTTCCAATTCTCAGTTAAAATCCCACAATTCTGATTTTTTAAAAAAATAATAAATAAAGAAGAGTAACTTTCTATCTCACAGTTCTTATTTTTTTCTCATAATTGTTAGTTTTTTTTTCAAGAACTCTGAGGCCTTCTCTTTTTTTTATTTATTTATTTATTTTTTTTTGTGACGATCCCTGCACTTTTGTTTGGGAGCGTGGTGATTGGCTGCCCCGCCTGTGACTTAACCTGATGGGTGGTTTATTGACTGCACCTGACGCTGGCTGGGACGCTTCTTTTAAAAGAGACTGATAGACTTGTTAGTGTGGGGACTTGGGTTTGAGGTTTTGTTTTGAGTCCTTCCTTCGTTTTGGTTTGGTTTGTTTGGCTTAGATTTTGCTTTGCCTTTGGTTTCATTTTGATTCCCCATTTTGCTTATGTTTTGGGTTTAGCTCTGTACGTTTTTTCGACACTGCAACAATACATTACCCGTTCATTCAGACACCCTGCATTACGCACTGATGAAACTGACGCTTACAGAAACATTGTTTTATTTTATTATTTTCCTGTTTTTGGAATTAATTTTTGATTAATAAAGTATTTTCCTTTGAGCACAGTTATAGTTGTGTGTGTCCCTTTTTGTTGCTTCCTTTTGAGCCAGGGGTTTGTAAATGATAAAATATTTTTAATTAAAAATGGCTAAATTTGAGAAAAAAGTTCAGTAGTTTGCATCATTGGATATATATTGGGTTCTATGGTAAAAATGTCTTGCTACTTCCATCTTACCTAAACACTAAAAAAGTGATGGTTTTCACTGGAGCTCGCTGTATTCAGTTCATGAGTTCAGTTTATTTATTTATTTATTTTTTACAAAAAAAAAAGTTCTCCCTCAGATTCCTTTTGTACGTGGTATTTAAATAGTTGTCATGCACAATAGTAAGCGAGTGTTTACACATGTCCATGGCTAACTGGATTAACTTGCTTCATGTATTTCAAGGGAACCAGGGAAATGCAGATCCAGGCAGGTCCCTCTGTGCAGACGTCAGTATAAACTCCACTGGACGCTGTCACAGGGTCTGTATCCGTCGCCGTAAGTCACTGGGCTATTTCTTCATCTCTGCCAGCATGTGTCTAATATGGGGATTAGCCGGCGATGGCAGCTAGCCTGACCACTGGAGCAAAGGGGCAAATCACTAACCCTGTTTTTAAGGCTGGGCCTGGGAGGGCTGGCCATGTAATTGCATTAGGCTGGTCACAATCTGCTGGCATGGCACTTGCTGAGCTTGACTGCTAATGCTCACAACCAGTCCAAACTTATAACCTCCTCCTGGCAGGAATGGGCTATAGCTGGTGTCCCACTAGCATATATCAAGACTTTAAATGGCAGTTTTCAACCCCTCAGACTTCACCAGTTGGGTTAGGGTTAGGGTTAAGTTGCTTTGTGAACTAGGAGTACAGACAAAATGGCTGCCTCTCAAAATGACATCTCACTCTGTGAAGTTAAGGCAAATGCTTTTACAGACCCCCATGTGAGAAGTATTGTGGCCAGTTAAATGAATAAAAAATCTTCTTGATTCAGTATTAAAAATGTAATAATTAGTTAGTTATTAGTAAGAATACACTATGTCAAGTCTTGAGCCAAGGATTACAAAAATATGAGACACCTGAAGACAGATCAGCATTTATAGTGGGTATAAAACTCTATATTGAACTGTTCAAATTGCAGCTTTTTTGAGGAAAAAAAATCCAAGTAAATGTCATGTCTACAATGACGTTTTAGTGTCACGTTAAAAAAAAATAAGATTACAAGTTTAAAGTCGTAATATTTTTAGAATAAAGACGAAATTACGAGAATAAAGTCGAAATATTTTGAGAATAATGTCTAAATTGTGACAATAAAGTCGAAATATTTTGAGAATAATGTCTAAATTACGAGAATAAAGTCGAAATGTTTCGTTAATAAAGTTGAAATTACGAGAATAAAGTAGAAATTATGAGAAAAAAAGTCAAAATATTTTGATAATAAAGTTGAAATTATGAGAATAAAAACTAAATATTATGAGAATAAAATCGAAATATTAAGAGAATAGTCAAAATACTACGAGAATAAAGTCGAAATATTTCGAGAATAAAGTTGAAATGATGACAATAAAATCAAAAGATTTCGAGAATAAAGTCAAAATGTTTTGAGAATAAAGTTGAAATGATGAGAATAAAGTCGAAATTATAAGAAAAAAGTTGAAATATTTTGAGAATAAAGTCAAAATGTTTTGAGAATAAAGTTGAAATTATGAGAATAAAGTCGAAATTATGAGAAAAAAGTTGAAATATGTCGAGAATAAAGTCTAAATTTTTAGAGAATTTAAACTGTAGAAATTAAAGTTATAATATTTTGAGAGTATAGCCTATATTGCACATGCAAATGATCCGGATTGTTAGCACCGGGAGAAGTTGCAATAGACTATATATACTTTCAAAATATTATAGCTTTAATCTTGTAATTGCTGCAAATTTATTTTAGTAATTTTGACTTTATTCTCAAAATATTTTAACTTTATTCTCAAAACATTTCGACTTTATACTTGTAATATTTAAAGTTTATTCTCAAAATAGTTCGACTTTTATTCTCGTAGTATTTCAGCTTTATTCTTGAAATATTATGACTTTAGTCTAGTAATCTTAGATTTTTTTGTTGTTGTTTTTTAACGTGGCACCAAAACACTGTCGTACATGTCAGATCTTTTACGCCTTTAATATACTATTAAAACCAACAAAATGAATCTAACAAATAAAAAAGAATAGAACAATTAAAACCCAAAAATAAGACATGGTGCTCTGTTTTAAATTAACCAATCACTTTCAAACTTTTACTGAAAGTAATTATAATCCTCTGGTCATAATTTAAGTGATGCTGATTAACCCTGAATAAAGATGTGTTTCTGTAGGGTTTTCTTGCTTGCATGGTGGTGCAAGCATCATGCTATAGGGTTGCTTATCTTCAGTTAAGATTAAGAAGTTAAGAAGGATTGCAAATACATTGGTTTGCAAATCATTCAAAAAGAATCAGGGATAGTACAAGACCATTTTGGCAAAAACCTGCAGGCCTCCATTAAAATCTTAAAATGAAGAGAAATTTCATCTTTCAGCACGATAATAACCTCAAACACAAATCTATGTCAACAAAGGAGTTGCTTCAGCAGAAGAAAAATGTTTTGCAATGGCTCAGTCACAAGCTAGACTTAAATCCTGACAAAAAAGCTTGAATGGCTTGAACAGGGTGGTACACAGAAGATCCCCCCGCAATATGATACAGAGCTCTTTTGAAAAAAAGAATGGGGGGAAATTGGCAAAAACAGTTGGTAGACTCTTATTCAAAAAGATTTGCTGCTGTATTCAAAGCAAAAGGTGTTTCAACCGAGTATTAGTTGAAGAGTGCACACTTGTGAAACCAGGTTATTTCAGTTTCTATTTGTTTTTGTTTGTTTGTTTGTTTGTTTGTTTGTTTTATTTGAATATTGTTGGGTTTAATATCACATTAGAAGTGGGTAAAAAATCTAACATCACTTATCTTGGAACATTTTTACATGAAAATGCTGCAATTTTAACCAGTGTGTGTACCATTTGCATACTTACTATATGACCATTTTTGTTATCATCTGTGTACCGTATAACCATGAACAGGAAAGCGTTATAAATGTACAATGTCTGTCATTATTATTCACATCCACCACCCACCAGGTGACACACAAAACCCGTTTTAAGGCACTCTGTTTGACATGTGTTATAGATGGGTCATATTATAGAGCACAGGGCTGTCGTGGTCGTGTAAAGCTATAATAGGGGCTGTGGACAGCCTTTCTTTTGTCAAAAAGAGGTCAGACACTTGATCTTCAAAAAGAACCGAGAATCGCAATGGCTTCTCTTGATAACTTATGACTCATCCGACCGCGTTAAAGACATTGGTTTGTGCTTTGCCGGTGACTTACTTTCTGTTCTGCTTGGATGGCCATTGTAAATACAATAATGGTGTATCCTATAATAACACATACAAGAATTCAGAATCTTAAAATAATACATCAAGGCTTTGAAGGAGACCCATTTTGCCCCTTTTTACAATATGTAATATAAGTCTCAGGTGTCCCCAGAAAATGCCTGTGAAGTTTCAGCTCACAGATTATTATTTATTTTGAAAATTCCTATTTTGAGTGGAAGCTGCTCCACGCCCCCTTTTCCAGAACAGGGCTGTGCCTTTACAGCTCACCCCCCAGATACTCTGCTAAAAAAAATCTGTTTAGTTTTGATTATCTTGTCTATTGTGCTGAAATCATACGTTTTAAACCATATTAGTTTAAACTTCTGATATCCGGTTATCTGAGCGCACACATACGAAGCACCAGCGTTGGGCAGTAACGCATTACTTTTAGTAACGGAGTAATTTAACGCGTTATAATTTCCAAATGAGTAATTAGAGTATAGTTGCAAGCATGCGCTACCGCTGCGTTACATCACTGCCGACAGAATGTGTTTTATCATCTAGTTTGTAAAAACGGTGTTGGCTAGCACACGCGACGTCCTCTACCTCAGACCTACTTTGACTGGTAAGCACCTGTGAGGCGGACACTACCAATGAAATCAAAGTCAGCATGGAGAGAGGAAAGTACGTGTTCTGTAGCTGGAAATGCAATTATTATTTTAAGTTTATTTCTGTCAAAGGCAAGAACATTATTGTGTGTTGTCAATTAGAACATTAAAACTTCTTGAGAACGTACCGGGTGCGGAGAGCAATGCATCAACTTCTATTGTCTTCACCAAGCGGCAACCTCCCGGTCTCCCTCTTGAAGCCAACACGGAAGTAACTAAAAGTGCAATTCATCGACTGGCCGCTAGAGGCTGGCTGCAAAAGGGAGTCAATCCCATAGACCTCCCATGTTAAAATGCCCAACTTTACAGTGGAAAAAAATATGTTTACAGCCTGGTACAAAAAGTGATTTTGGTATATATATGTAATTTTGCCCTTCATGAAAACTGTGAGGGGGGTGAATTTTTTTATAACTCATCCGTTTTATTTTTATTAAACCTTAAAGTTCTGCATAATTAAGGGCGTGGCCACTTGAGTGACAAGGCAAAAGACTTGCTGGAGTGTGTAACTGAGAAAAACGGCTTTAAAGATTTTTATTTTTCCAGAAAAAATAATTATAGGTAGGACACTGGAAATCTGGCAATTAGATGTTTTAATGAAAATGATCTCAAACTTGATTTTTGCAGCTATTTTGAAGTTATTGTACTCCTTTGCATTGTCTGAAAAAAGTGAGATGTCACGCCAAGGTAAAAAGCAGTAACTAACACATTATATACAATATTTGAGTGCTGATCACCATTTACAGAATCATTATAGTAACATCTGTATAAAATCTAGTGAGCATTCGTTACCTCACAGGCTATAATGTGATTTTTTTTTTTCTTTTTCTGACCGTAACAACCAGCCTAAAAGTTATATGTGAGTGAATACCGTTTTGCAGCTAATTTATTTGCAATGTTCGCATAAAGGATGCAAGACATGCTTAGCATATTGTTTTGCAACAAATTAAATGAAAATAGCCTAATCTATAAGAACGACAGTGGACTGATGAACGCCAGCAAGTAGGAATAATGCTCAGAATGATTCTGAATTAAACATCTCCGATGACATTCATTGCCTTGGATTTTATCGAGTTACAAGAAAAGGTAGAAAAGGGATTTAATTGCGATCTGTTACTGATTTTATGTGTAATACATGCTACGCTGACACAGCAGTCCTCACACGTGTAGAAGTGGGCAGCCCCAGACTGACAGCTGGTACTGAGTGAATAATTTGCATTATAAAAAGCAACTTGGCACATCAGCTTCACCCATGTCCCGCCTTTTTGCCCATTTTCGATTATCTGGGAGTGACGCGCTGCCAAGATGGCGGCGGTCAGCCCCACCCACTTTAGGCTTCAAAAATGCTCTTCAGAAACCTACGAGTGACGTCACGGACACTACGTCTATGTTTTTTACAGTCTATGGTATTCACATAAGTCTCTGCCCACCCGCAATCGCCCATCAAGTCCCGCGCCGCTCTCTGTTGTGTCGGGTCCAGCGGGAGTGTGGGTCTCTAATCCATTGGCACTGGACTCAACGCAACAGAGAGCGGCGCGGGACAAGATTTGATGGACGAGTGCGGGTGCGGGCGGGCAGAGACTCGTGTGTGCGGGAAGCAATACAATAAAATGATTTGCGGAACTCCCGCAAAACAGAAATATCTAAACATAAAATATCAATTTGCTATTCATGTATTGCACAAGAGCAACAGAACAACTAATATAAAACAAAAACAATTAACATAGCATAGGCATAGGCAGAGTGTCTATTCATAACACACGTTTGCAGCGTTAAACAGTGTTGATTTCTGGAATGCAATGGACAATCAGAGAATCCACTTACCATTTGAAATGCTGATGCTTTAATAACAAATATTTTATCGGGAACGTTTATGCTGGGATGTTGGGAACACACAAACTTAATATTTTACGTAAATATTGTGAATGTACAGAAAAAAAGTAATGTAACTAGTAATGTAACTAATTACCTTTGAAACAAAGTAATCAGAACAGTAATTTGATTACTTTTAAAAGGAGTAATCAGTAATCAGTAATTTAATTACATTTTCTGAGTAACTTGCCCAACACTGCAAAGCACACACATAGAAAGTGGTTGTTGCGCAGCACGTGAGTACTAAAGCTCTCTTTCATGTCTTATTCCGCTTAAACTGTCAAATACAAACAAGTTTATGTTAAAAACACACAGGAGTTTCAAAAACTGTCAGTGAAGATAAACAGCTGGGAAAGAAATGTTTATATTAGATCTGTGTGGCAGCAGCGTAATGTAAAGTAAATATTTCGGGAGGAGCGAAATCTAAGTGGCTTGTTTTTTTTTGTTGTTGTTTTTTAGTTCACATGGTTGCAGAGAATGGCTTACCAAAACTAAGTTAATTGGTTGTCCCTTTCTGGGTTGGTAGATGCACTGGTGACCTGGTTATAGCACTTATACATGTAAAAAGTTCATAATATGTCATCTTTAAATTTAGTACTTCATTTTCCTTTTGCTTACTGGCCCTCTACAAGATCTGTAACGTAAACCACAAGAACCCAGCACTTAATTTGTTGCTTTTTCTCGATTATTGCTCATTTTACGACCACTTAGTGGTAAGTGACTCTTAGGGGAGTAACTAGCCAGTTGCAAATTTTCATAATACACATAGCATCTGTGCCTGAATTCATATTCCTGTTTTATGTACAGTATGTCTTTGTGATTGGCAGAGATCCTGATCATGTGAGGCTATGCCAAAACTCCACCTCTGGGAGCGACTGGCCAGCAATTGCCTTTTGTGATCATATAAAAGCCGCAGCCATTACAGTTAATTAGGCCTCTTTGTCACCTGGGTTTCAGCCATTTTTTCTCCCGCGCGCTTGTTCCCCGGGCCTATTCTCGTGCTGTATCCTCCACAAACACACGGAGACACACACAGATACAAACCCCGGGTCTCTCAAAAATGCAATCTCTCACCGGCCATCTCACCGGCATTGATCAGAGGAGAGCGGTCGATCCGCAGCACGCTCCAATCAGACCAATAAGATCTATTTAAGCCAGGCCTGGTCTCAGTGTGTCCATTGACAGCCATTGATCATTGTTAGCAGGGAAAAATAATGAATTTTCCCAGACACTGATTCTGAACTCCTGCGCCGCTCACGCTGTTCGATAAAAGGCTTGGACATGATCTTGTTATCGCTGCTGCTTGCTTTGGAACTCCACAGGGTTTCTCAAGCAAAACTGCAGCCCCCTAATTTTGTTCACTCAGTGGAGTAATAGAAATCTCTCCCAAGAACTCACAGACCTGCCTGCATTTCATGTTGTGAAATAAATTCTCTTTTCGCAATGGGAAAGCATTATCTATCCTTTGAAAGCCCAGGCCCTGCTATTTAATATATCATTTTATTTTATTTTACACATTATCATGTAATAATCAGACTGCCATTTTCAATAACATGCTGTTCTAATAAAGCACGGGTGGTGTTTGTGTGTATTACCGTTCTGTCGCAGTCTAGAATTGGGTATGATTTAGCTTTAAGCCTGTAACAGCAGAGACACTGTAGCTTTGAATCTTTTCTGCATATTTTTCAATGTTTTAGTAGCACAAAGGGAAAATAAAGTAAACCATCTTCTATTTATTATTGATTAATTTAAGTTATATAATTACATAAATGTTTCAAATTAGATGACAGCTCTAAACAATAATACTTCTTAACATTTATAACCTTTCTAATAAAAAAAATTAGTTGTGGTAAATATAAAGCATGCCTTGTTGTGTTGCACATCAAAATATGAGTAAATAATAATAAAAGATGAAAAGATTATATAAATAAAACCAATTTTTATTATAGGTAACATAAATAGGTCAACACATTATAAATGAGATGCCAGTTAACACTTTATTTTACAGTACCCTTGTTACACGTTACATGTATTTACAATAATGATAATAGTAAAATATGCTGAATTTGTGTAATTACACTGTAACAAAGACACCTTATAATAAACTGTCCCACTTTATATTAGGTGATCTTAACTAGTATGCACTTACATCAGAAATAAGTACAGTGTACTTATTGTGTTGCAAAACACTTTTGCTGTTATTTAGGTGGGATACAGGTAAGGTTAGGGACAGGTTTGGTGGTATGGGTAGGTTTAAGAGTGGGCTAAGGTGTAAGAGTTTGGCTAACAGTGTAATTAAGAATGTAATTACAGAAATTAACTACAGGTATAATTACAAGCAGGTATTTTTGAAAGTATGAGTACAATATAAAAACATGTATGTACACAACATTGTATCAAATAATTAATTTAAATGTAAGTGCATACTAGTTAAGGTCACCTAATATAAAGTGGGACTGGTATTTTACCTTGCAGGTTTATTTTAGCTGTAATAAAATCTGAAATTCTAAGCCTGCTGCAGACATGCACATGTTCAAATATGTGATTCCACCAGCCTTAAGTTGCTTATAACCACTGACGTCTTTTTTGTTCATTTGGCTGTCCACAAAAACAGTTTTTGATTGAAATTACTGGCAGAAAAATCCAATTTATTCATATAAGAGCTTTTGTAATTTTGTGAAGTACATTGCGAGTGCACAACAACTCTAAAAAGCATCCCCAATTATTATCACCACTCCTGTGTGGAGTGCAAAACTCTTGATGATCTAGACATACTGCATGCACTGCTCTCCGAAACCATTTTTAAACCTCTTACGCAGCTGCTGGTCTCAAGGCAAAATCTCAGAATACACTGCAGTATGACTTTGGAAAAAGCCAAAACCACAGTAGATCATGAAAGCTTTCATAAACCCAATATTGGAGGAACCAGAGAACACAGTGAATCACAATGGGGTCCTTTCAAGTCAAAGAAGAAAGTGGGTAGAGAAGAAAAACCAAACTGAGCCCCAGTCCAAAAAAAGAAAAAGTTAATAATACATTAACAATGGTTGTTTTCAAACTGTTTTCCCGATTTTCTTTTGGTTGGACTACTGTGTGTTGAGTATTTTCATGTGTACTATATCAGTGATTTTTGCTCCAAGGAATACATTCATCATCAAACCTCATTGGTTTTTGTGTGACACCTGACTTTATGGCACAAGAGCCAATAAAGTTTAAAGTTTTGTCACCATATGGGGTTGGGGCTTTGTATAATATACAAAATTTGATTCTGAAACAATTTATATTGGTTGTATCACTTCGGAAGTCTTGGAAACAACTAAAGTTGTATGGATTATTTGTATACTGCCTTTATGTTCTTCAAAAATCTTCTTTTGTGTTCCATGGAAGGAAGAAAGTAATACAGGTTTGAAGAACATTAGGGTAAGCAGGGTAAACTATTCTTTTAATTTGGAGCCACAAGGTTATTTTTGTATAATCCTCAATACTTCAAAAGAGACAACACAGGCAATTAAATACTCCTGCCCTAAACTCACACCATTTGTGGATCCAGCGTTACTTCGTTGGGCTGGGGAGTGTTTCCCAAAAACATTGTTAGCCAACTGTTGTAGCAAGTTGCATCATTACCAACCTGATTTGAAGTGTCCTGAAACCATAGTTCCAGTGAACATTCATGCATATCATCACAAAGTTGTGTGGTTGGATCTACAGCTCTCAACCTGTGTTTTAGAGTGTAGCTTCTTGTTAGTATGACTTGTGGACTTAAATAGATGATGCTCTTGAACAAAATAAGCAAATTATCATGCAGTACAGTCAATATCTTTCATGCATTTTCTATCCACCTTATCCCTTAACGCAGAAGTATGCCTAGGGGCGAGTCTTCCGGTTCATTATCCACAAAAGGGACATAACAACACACAGTAAACGGTAAAACTGTTTGCACTACAAGCCAGTGTGTTCATAATTAAGATAATATATTAAAATAATATGGCAAGACACACTAATTTGCAATGACACTAGAAGCCAGACCCATAAAATTTACAAATGGCTGTGCCCACACTTACAGGAAAAATAAGGTGGATACATATACAAATTTCATTCTATTGGCCAGATTTACTAACAGCTTGCGCCAGCACAAACTCTCGTTTTCAATTCTCAAAAAGAATGAAAACAATGTGACATTAAATATTAAATTAAATATATTAAATTACACATTTTATTAACCACCCATAATAATAAGCAAAAATAACTTCAGAAAGGTTTGCTTGAGCTGCGCCCTCTACTGTAAAGACATTTACATACATTTGCATTAATTAAAAAAAAACAAGCCCAGCCCAGATTTAAAAAGTAACACAAAAGTAACATAACATTACTTTCCATAAAAAGTAACTAAGCAACTTAATTAGTTACTTTTTTAGAGAGTAACACAATATTGCAATGCATTACTTGTAACCTTTGCCAAGTGTGGTAATCCAGTTTGTGCTCTGCATTTAACCCATCCAAGTGCACACACACCCAGAGCAGTGGGCAGCCATTTGCTCCAGTACCCGGGGAGCAATTGGGGGTTCAGTGCCTTGCTCCAGGGCACCTCAGTCATGGTATTGAAGGTGGAAGAGAGCACTGTACATTCACTCCCCCCACCCGCAACTGCTACTGCAACTCACACCTGTGGCCTGCGGGTTACAATCCAAATGTCTAACCATTACGCCACAACTGCCTCCATGTGCTCTAAACCACTAGAGGAACCCTGGAATATGAGCTGAGAGGTACAATTGGTTAAATCTCAAACTCAATAATAAAAATTTATTTCACCACCTGAGTAATGACATTGTTAACAACTGTTCTATATCTGCATTGAGGAATTGTACTGTTTTTTTTCACCCTCGACAAAAGCACACTTGCATTTTTTGCTGATAATAGTGGAAAGAACATAAAATGCTCCATCACTTACATTTATACAAATAAGAGTAAGACATCTTTCAAAACTGTAAAGTGTAGTCACACTTTAGTTATTAAACCAAAGTAGTCATTTTACAGGAAATGCACCCAGTAAGTGATAACTGGAGTAGGAGAAAATATTTTAATAAAGAAAAAAAAATTCCAGACTTCACGTCAAATAAAACATCTCTATTTCTCTGGGCTTCATCAAGTGTTTAAATAAGGAACTGTCTGTCCGTTGTGCTCTCTCAGATCTCACGAGTGGCTGACCTGAACGCCGCAGACCAGTGGGGCCTGGAATTTTAAAAGGAGTCCATCTGACCCAAGGTCTTCACAAAAACCCCAATTATCCCCGCACGCCAAGCCGTCTTAATTAGCCTTGTCTGATGTGCGGCACATCCATTATGTTTCTAATTAAGTTCCTATCAGCCGCCCAGAAATAATGGGATACTGCACATCAAAAACGAGGCATTACCACTCCGACAAGATTACGCAACTATCGCGTGGCAATCTGCCCGACATTGGGATGGGTGGAGTAGGGCATCCTTTAAGGATTTGAATGGGCTCATCAGAGGAGCTCTATCAGCGAGCGGAGTCCTAAATGCATTCAGGACTTGAATTAGACTTATCTCCACAACACAGAGGAAAGACCTCCATCACTCCGCCGTCTATCTCATCCATACAGCAAGACAGAGAGTGGGGGGAAAGAAGAAAGACAAGCATCCAGCTCCCTAGGAGACACACACACCTAATTTGATGCAAACACAGCGTTCGGTTTACCCAGAGTGCTTGCTGATAGATAGTCTGAGTGACACTTAGACACTTGGACTGCTCTCCTCCCATGAGCGACTGATCCATACAAGGTGACACGGAGGTGGAGAAAAACAACTAATAGATGGAGTCCCAGTCGAAGCACACAGAGGTTAAAAATGGCCGAATGTGTTATCCTCACAGATGATGGTAGCTGATCTGAGATGCAAGTGTCACCACAACGGTTTCGTAACTGTTCAGTCAATCAATCGTTTTGTCTCAGAAGACTAGGGAGATTAATACTTTTTTAAATGAAGTGTGACAGTAGTTGTATCAACCTGTTATATCCTTTTTATATTGATAAATGTGTAGGTTTAGGGGCCAAGTTTGGGTTACGTGCTCATATGTGTAAATAGTGTTGTTTTGACTGTTTACATTGAAAAAACACACGCCAACATATATGCAATAATAGCAAGATTATTACCCGATATGTAATTTAATCATGTCAATAAAATTCCCAATGCCTGTCGTGTCAGCATATTGATGCCAAAGGTTTCTTATTTAAAGCAATGAACGACCCTGCACGTCAAAAAATCACACTAAAGGGATGGGGTACCCTGTGCGTCAAAAAGTGACGCTAATGGGTCCTGAGCAAGCCTCAATATGTGACAAGTTGAGAGTAAGAATGTGCTGCTGTTGTAGTGTTGACTAGCCCAATCACCCACTGGTGTTAGTGTAAATAGCCTCTGCCAACAAGGCAGGCTATTTGCACTTAGTGTAAATAGACACTCCGTTTTCTTATTTCTTTCTTTTTTGTTGGGCCTTTTTTATTCTTTTAGGAGAAAGCTGTTTAAAAAAGTAAAAAAAAAAAAAACAAACAACAAAAAAAAAAACACGTAAAACCCAACAGCAATGTTCATGTAGCAAACTATGTCATCTGGGTGTTTTTCCAGTAAACGCATGTTAACGTAAAACAAAAAAAGAAAGCTTCTAAGAAAGACTCTAGTAAGGCTTCTAGTAAAGAGGTTTTAAAGGGGTTAAACTCCGGAGTAGGGCTGCACGATATTGGGAAAAAATTACATTGCGATATATTTTTTTCCTGCGATACATATTGCGATGTGTACAAATTCGTTTATGTTCATCAGGTGTTTTGAACTGCTTAAAAATCAAATAATAATTCAAGAATAACTGGGGTAATTTTATAAGCATTTTCAAAGAATAAAAAATTTAAAAGTATAATCAAAACCCTGAAATAAAATACTTTTTAAAGCTTATTTTGGATTTATCTTACAATAAATAAAATAATATGTCAGAGTATTCTTTTTTTTTAGTTTTGCATACTTGGTTTAGCCAAAGTAAAACAAGTGTTGGTCATCAGCTAACAAAAAAAGATTAAATTAAACTTTTCAACAACTCCATAAAAAAATGTGGTTTCTTTCTCAGAACTGTTGCAAGTAAATATAAATATTCAAATACACCAATTTGGTGCTTCTGTATGCATTAATTTACTCATTGAAGCTTAGAGGTTTTTAGCTAAGAACACCAGTCTATCCACCATTGCAGGCTTGAGACTTGAACGCTGACAGGTGATTATGTTGCCGCTTGCACTGAAAACCCTCTCTGATGGGGAACTTGTTGCAGAAATAGAGAGATATTTGCGGGCAAGCTTTGCAAGATGTGGAAAGCTTACTTTGTGTGTTTTCCACCATGCAAGTGGATCTTGCTCTTTGTCTATAGAAG
>JAHKKF010537063.1:4265-14873 GCA_019740295.1 Labeo calbasu
ACAAACTCATTAGTTTTGTTAAATCGAGTTATAAAGTCCGAATTAGTAGATATAAACTTGCATTTGTGAGGAAAAAAAGTCAGAATTGTGAGATAAAAATAAAAAAAAATGTTCGGTAAAAGGTTAATAGTAATAGATTTAAATAATATGTCATGCTGTAACGGTAGGGCTAATAACTATGAACAGCATGTGTGAATATTATGTGGACCTATTGTTTAAATCAAATTTATGCTTTAAAAGTAGAGTAATCATAGCAGTTTTCATCCATAGTATGTCCGTTTAAACGTCTGCGTTTAGCTTCAAATGGCGTCTTTGACTACAGTATTGTATAAAAATTATTTGTATTTCGATTCTGACATCAAAAGGCAAAAAAATAATTTTTTTGTCTTATTCCATGGAGTTTACCTGTTTACCTCCACTTGCTAACAGTGTTTTTCTGCAACCACTATGTGCGTGCAGCTGCAAGTGACGTCTACTCGAAATTGGTCTATAGGGGAAGGTACTCGTGACGATACACTGATGTCCCAAGACACAAAACGATCGGTTTGTGCGAGAAACTGAACCGTATATATATATATATATAATTTTTTTTTTACCTCTGATTCAACGCTATGTCCTACTGTCCTGAGCATCTGGCCCTGGGGATAAGCAAATAAACATCAAATTTTCATTTTCGGGTGAACTATCCCTTTAAGCTGCTGTTGGTTATTGTTATTGTAGATTATTGCTGCTGCAAAGCAAGTACAGGAATTTGCTACTGATTATATATACGCTGATATGATGCTGTGAGTATTTAATACATACTGCTGCTTCACAAATAGCATATACTGTGTAATAATCCATAGCAGATCTATACAGGTGGAGCTGGGGAGGTAGAGAGTTTCAGAGAAACTCTGAAAGCGTGCTGCAAACTGCTCTAGTGAAAGCTAACCACCCATTTAAACAACCTGGTCTCCTGACAAAAATGCACCTGTGCAAAATACGTACCAATAAGTACATATCACTGGAGTTTCCAACAGAAATGTCCACCTAGTGACGCTAAGAGAGTGTTCGTTTCTTTCCCCCAGGAACAGATGATCGTATATATGGTACGTTTTATGTGACGTTGTTTTGTACGTGTCACCGCAGTTCTGGCTTGAAATGTCCATTGAGTGGCGCTGTAACTCTAATGCTCTGACGTTTTAAAATAACGTACCATCTGCACATCTAAATCTACCTGAAAGTATGAACAACAGCGAATGTGACATAAAAACGCAATTGCAAACATGCCATTTTGGCTTGTTTTTTCGATCTTTCATCTTTTAGCTCTTTCATAGTGAGTCATGATTTTCACAAGATTTATACCCAGGGATTCCACATCCTAAATCCAGTTCCCTGCTGGCTGAGTTACCGAGCAAGCTTGTTACATCCGGAAAGTGAAACATATGGAGCTGTAATCATAACTGTGTACGAAAACAATTACTGGTGCTCGCTGTTGTACTGCCTCTAGTGGACATTTCTTTTGAAAACTACAGTGATAGGTACCTATTGGTACATATTCCACGCCTCGCGGAAACGTTCCCACAGGTACGTTTTCGTCATGAGATCAGGAGGCATTTAAATATAAAGCAGCAAGCTTATTGGCTACGTACGCAACATGCGCCAATCAACTTGTGCCAAGTAGTTTAATGCTGTGAATATCATCAGTTTGCATAAAGGACCCATCAGCCTGCGCCATCCAGAGTTTCATGACAGAGCTTGGCATTTATATTGTGAATAAATATTACAATTTAAACTGTTTTCTATTTTAATAAATTTTAAAATGTAATTTATTACTGTAAGGGCAAAGCTGGATTTTTCAGCATTATTACTGCAGTCCTCAGTGTCACATGAACCTTCATTCTAGAAATCATTCTAATATGCTGATTTTGTGTAAATTCCCTGTAATATCTCTTATTGAGCGATTGAGGTGTTGTGTTGCTAGATGTAATAATGAACATAGTGGTCGTCATTTACTCTCGACATCTGAGCCGCTGAAGATGCAGTGGGTTTGTTTGTGAAGAGCATGCACCTCCCGATCTACATAAATGTGTCTATGTTCGCGCAAATCATTCATGATCCAGCTTCACCTACAGCAAAAGTGAGTATAAGGGTTTTTTTTTATGAATCTCTGCAATCACCTTTCCTAATAACATGTTAGTTAGCAAATTTAGCAGCTAAACGCAGCTAAATACGGTTAACATAAACAGGCTCGTCACTCCACAGAGAGAAGAGAGGGGCGGGGCGAGCAGAGCTCATTAACATTTAAAGCAACCTCAACCTGATTTTTGCAGAGCTCATTTTGACAAGGTAAAAAGGGTGTTGTTTTACACTACCATTGAGAATTTTTAACCAAAGTATGTTATGGACTTTTTATTAAGACCCTAAAGAGTTATATCAACTTATGGAAAAAGGGCATCCGATGACACCTTTAATATATATTGATATTAATTTTATATTTGAACAATTTAATTCATCTTTGCTGAATAAAAGCATGAATTAAAAAAAAGGCACACACAAACACAGGCTGACCCCAAATAATATAATTAAGAAAACATTTTCAAATATGTTATAATTATTTTTTGTTAATTTACTGTTTTATGTTTCAGAATTGCTTTACTACGTAACTTAACAGGGCTGTTTAACAGCAAATTCTATTGTGACAACAACCTCACTATGTTTTGAGTGAACTTCATTTTTGTTTCTATAGGCTATAACACTGGAAATAAGTCATAAGCCACTTTTGATGAAGCCACTACAAAGAAGTCTGTACAGAAATAGACTTTCACAAATAATTCTACCCTGAGAAATATTCAGTGGTGCAAAAAGTGCGATATCCATCCCCAGCCTCCCCTATATGTCATTATGATGCATTATTCATTGGTGAAGTTACTAGTCTAGAACATATTGTATTGATTACAGCGCTGTAATTGGTCATGGATGACCTCCAAAAAAGATTATTCAATTTGCAGTTATATTAAGTGATAAATAATGCTCCAGATAGGGTATTTTGCTCGTGTCAAGAAACCCTCTGTTAATAGTAAGTCACCTTCACGTGGGATTCTCAACATTTCAGTGGCAGGTTACTGATGGAAAACCGCACCAGATGTTCCGTCTCTTCCTCCCCTCTGACGTGCGGCAAGCTTGTCCCATTCTGACAGCCCAAACGCTGTATCTCCACCATGGGGATGGTACCTGTGACCCTCCCCCCTCCCACTGCGGAGCCCCTCAGTCTCAACCATCGGTCCAGACACCTGTCCCCCCCTCCAGTTGATCCAGACAGATAGTCACTCCACTGCACTACATCATGTAGACAAGGTCATTAAAGAACAAATCAATTGAACACACGCAGTCTGACGCGCACACACATTAAACGAAGAGTTCGGCCCGACTAGTTGCGAAACATCTGAAGTCACATTCTCTCGTGTCCCAGGCTGGTCAATATCTGACCTGGGTGATTTACATATCCATCCAATTTGAGCCGAAAACTCATTTGAAATTAACCTGGCACATGGCCGATAATCATTTTACCGCCTGATGATTTTTCCAAAAGAAACGAATCTCCATGGAGATTACATTGTGTGTTGGTGGGCTGAAAATATTTCATTTGGTGGGTGATTGTGTGAAATGCACAACGGTGCGGTTTAAAGCAGTCGCCCCTTTATTTGTTTAGTTTCCCCTCCCTGAGGACCAGCCTTATGCTCTCAAAAGACGAACGGGTGGAAAACCCGTTTGATGGCTTGGCCCACTCTCCCCCCGCCCTCGCCATTTCTATTCTGAGCAAAGTGGGGTTTTGAGGGGACTCCCCCTTGATGCCTTTGTTCCCAGCCTGGTTATATGCTTGGACTCAGTGAGGCGGAAGACAATGGGAGCGTGGTGGGTTCAGCTCGACTCCGGTTCTGAGGAAACCAGGGGTGCGGCTGACTGAACTCATTTCAGGCTTGATTTGCCCTGACAGATATGAGCTGCTTGGATTAGCATTTATGGGAGATTTTAGGTCTATTATCAAGGAAGTACTCAGAACAATCTGTTTAAAGCTTATGGATTGGGACGTATTACTGACCTGACAGGTCTTGATGTGAAAAACGGATAGTGTGCTTGCAGTTGGATTTATAGAGCTTACTATAGCAGCTCACCTTTAATGTTTTAATGTCTAGTAGAAATGCTAGTTGCAACACAGTTGTGTTGTTTCAAACCTGTGTGACTTTCTGTTTTTGTCAATACAATGAAATTTATTGTCGGTGAGTTCAGTGGAGTCCAGTGTTGTTTAGGAACCCACTTTTAATGTAAAGACAAACAAAATCTTCAAAATATCATCTTTTATGTTCTGCAGAGGAATTAGAAATGACATGAGGGTGAGGAAACAACAAAAATGTCAATTTTCCACTATAACATCATCATATGCAGACAACTGCTGCGATTTGCAATGTTTTGTGGGTGCTATCCCCTCAGGTACCTTTTAAATGGAGACGGATGATTTGAAGAGTGAATCAACAGACCCCTCTTATGTGTCTCTTGTAGCTTGGCCAAAGTGTAGAGGCGTATAATTATCGCTTTAATTGAAGGCTAAACAATGCTAAACGTTTAATTGCATTAGACATTGTTTTTTCTGTTTCTGCTTTTTTGTTCTGCACTTGTCTTCCCATTTCCTCTTCCAACTCCGATAACATTTGCATATTTAAATTGGATCAGCTTGGCTAGGCAATGCCCCTCCCACTTCACTGGTTGGTCCCCCCATCCCTCTGCCCCCCCTCCAGCTGTTCTGGAAGGTTTGAAAAATGAGTCAGACACTGAGCTCTTTCTCCAAAACAAAAACACTGGAAAGGGTCTGTTGTGTGAGGTGCCAAACCTGTCTGCTCCACTTAGATTTGGATGCGGCAGACTTCAAGCCAAATTACTTCACACGTACAGGCACAAATTTGTAAGCGTATGGATGAATGGATGTTAGGGATGCACTGATATTTA
This sequence comes from Labeo calbasu, assembly GCA_019740295.1. Lineage (NCBI taxonomy): Eukaryota > Metazoa > Chordata > Actinopteri > Cypriniformes > Cyprinidae > Labeo > Labeo calbasu. The sequence continues at coordinate 9,249 of JAHKKF010537063.1, forward strand.
AATTCAATTCTAGCTGATACGATAAAAAATAGTTTCAAAGTAATTTTTTTAGTTTTTTCATTTTAAGCATTCATTAGATAAAAGTATATAAACCTGTTTCTGCCACTGAATAAAAATGAAAAAGGTAATTGCAACTTTTCATCTTACAATTCTGAGTTTTTTTGTCGCAATTGTGAGCGGTAAACGAGTTCTAAAGTCAGAATTGCGAGACATACTTAAAATTCTGAGGAAAAGTTAATCCCCTCAAAACTGGACAGTTTATATCACACAATTCTGAGAAAAAAGTCAGATTAACGAGTTTATATTTCACAATTCTGACTTTATAACTTGCAACTGTGAGTTTATATCTCACAATTCTGCAGAAAAAATGTCAGAATTGAGTGAGAAGTCAGAATTCCGAATGCATTTATTTCTTCTTAAATCAGTTGCAAGTTTATATCTTATAATTCTGAAAAAATGTCAGTACTGCTTGGAAAAGGTCAATATTCCGAGATTCTACAAAACAATTCTACAAAATTTGACTTCTGACTTAGGAATTCTGACTTTATTTCTCACAATTGTGAGTTTATATCGCACAGTTCTGTGAATAAAGTCAGAATTGCGTGTAAAAAAGTCAGAATTGCGAGATATGAACTTGCATTCGCGAGAAAAAAGTCAGAATTGTGAGTTTATATCTTGCAATTTTGACTTTATAACTTGCAGTTTCAAGTTCATATCCTACAATTATGCAAAAAAAAGTACTGCATGAAAAAAAAGTGCATGAAAAAAAGATGTAAACTTACAATTGTGAGAAAAAAATCAGAATTGTGAGTTTATATCTTGCAATTCTGACTTTATATCTTACAATTATGCAAAAAAAAAAAGTCAGAACTGCATAAAAAATGTCAAAATTCTGAGATATAAACTCATAATTGTGAGAAAAAAATACAAACTCGCATTTGCGAAAAAAAAAAAAGAATCAGAATTGTGAGTTTTTATCTTGGAATTATGACTTTATTTCTCACAATTGCAAGTTTATATCAAACTGTGAAAAAGTCAGAATTGCGTGAAAAAACGTCAGGATTCCAAGATATAAACTCATAAACTTGCATTCGCAAGAAGAAAGTCAGAATTGTGAGTTTATATCTTGCAATTCTGACTTTATAACTTGCAGTTGCAAGTTTATATCTTACAATTCTGCTGGAAAAAAAAGAAAGTCAGAACTGCCTTTATTTCTCGCAATTGCGAGTTTATATCTTGCAATTCTGAGAAAAGAAGTCAGAATTGTGAGTTTATCGCTATAACTTACAGCTGTGAGTTTGTATCTCACAGTTCTGTGAAAAAATAAGTCAGAACTGCGTGAAAAAAGTCAGAATTGCAATATACAAACTAGCATTCGTGAGAAAAGAAGTCTGAATTATGAGTTTTCATCCCAGAATTCTTACTTTGTTTCTCATAATTGAGAGTTAATATCACACAATTATGAGAAAAAAGTCAGAATTGCGTAAAAAAAACCCTCACAATTGCGTAAAAAAAACTCACAATTGCTTGAAAAAAAGTCATATTGTGAGTTTTTATCTTGGAATTCTGCCTTTATTTCTCATTCTGAGAAAAAAAGAATTGTGAGATAAAAAGTCACATTAACCTTTTTTTTATTCAGTGGTGGAAACTGGCTGCCATTATAAAGGCAAAGTAATCTGGATGTAATTAAAAAAAAGTAACTGTTATAGTACCCTGATATACTGTGTTGATCATTACGCTCACAGTAGGTCTCCACAACAATGTGAAGATCTCTTAAGATAATGGTCCAGATGACTGTTTTCTTTATCTGCCTTGCTTAATGTTGCTTATCGCCTTACTGTTAACCTATACACTGCCCAGTACACTGGCTCTTACCTAGAGATCATTGAAATCACCATAATAACCATCAGTAGCAAATGTGTCCATTAAGAATGTGCAGTCTGTGCATTCAGACACTGCTGTTTACTCCAGCAACCCTCTTCCACACCAAGCATTTCTCCCTAAATGAGGAATATTGGCTTTGTCAAGCCCATTTACTGGTATGGCTTTCTACACAACTCAGTTGTTCAGCCTCGTGACGCCATCTAAATGGTCATATGTTTGATAGCCTCATAGTCTCATCTGGCGTTCTGTGGCCAAAGAATGGAGATAAAAAATGAAATGATCAAGGATAAGCATTTAGCATTGTGTAGATGAAGATATAAAGAGTATTGGGGTTGGTGGGTAATGTGTTTATCAAATGCAGGTGTTTGGCATCAGTGCGAGTATGTTGTGCCGGTAAAGCTGCAGTGACAGCGTCTGTCTGTTCACTTTTTGAAGAAAAGACACAGCCATTAGAGTCCTGTGGGACACTTCACACCTGACTAGTGTGCCGTCACTTCTTTTGTCCTCTCTCTTAATGAGGCTTCACTGCAGACTAGTGTTGTCGATTATTCCACTCGCTCATCCACGTGACCGCGTGCTGACTGCTGCCCAGGGCAATGCTGGCAGGTGCACAGAGAGCTATCGCTCCATTACTACATTGCTTCAGGGAACTTACTAGCTGTAAATTGCTGTGTATTTAACGTTTTGAGGAGATTTTCAACAAAGTTGTATACACTCAAGAGCTTTGAGAGTGGATGCTTTTTTTTTTCGTTTTTAGTTTGATGTCATAACTACATGAAGTCGTACAGAACAAAGCACCTTTTTCATGCTGAAATAACATACTTTTAGAACACTCTGGCAACGGCAATATGATAGAAGTCTGTAATGTTTCAATAAATCATTAAGTTTATTAATATTAATTTAAATAAACAATTCTTCAGCCAAGTAGTATTGTCCATGGGTTAGCTTTAGCAACTTGGCACATTAATATAGACGCTGGCGTACAGGACACTTCACGGCCCCCATAGAGCAAGAGGGCCCCCTGACCCAATTATATTATGAGCCAGCTGTGTAATGGTTAAATTCAAGTTCACTTTTTAAGTGATAGAAATCTACGTCTACATTACAGAAGGTTCAAACGCTCACTGATGCTTCCGAAAGAAACGCGATGCATTAATAGCCGGGGGTGAAAACTTTTTGAATTTGAAGATCAGGGTAAATTGAACTTATTTTGTCTTCTGGGAAACATGTAGCTTCTGAATGTCAGTACTAAATGAAAAAAATATATGATGTTTAGGCAAAATAAGAAAAAATGTACACATTTTCATTCTTTTCAAAAGTTTTCACCCCTGGCTCTTAATGCATTGTGTTTCCTCTGGAGCATCATTGAGCATTTGAACCTTCTGTAATAGATATATGAGTCTCTCAGTTGCCCTCAGTGTGAAAAGATGGGTCTCTAAATCATACAGTCACTGTTGGAAAGGTTTCAAAAACACAAAAATGCTGAAAAACCAAAGAATTTGTGGGACCTGAAGGATTTTTCAGTTTAACAGTTTAGGACAAACAAGGGACTCATTAACAACTATCACTAAGCATAAACCAAAAAAAGCAAACAAACAAAAAACAGCTGTGGATCATTCAGGTAACAACACAGTATTAAGAATCAAGTAAACTTTTATAACAGAGTAATTTTTATAAATCCAACTATTATTTTGTCTTGTGGACTATATGTAAACATCTTTTATGTGAAATATCTTGTGAAATATCACAAATTATTATATGACCCTGTGTTAGTTCTAGTTGGCCTCAAGAAAAAAAAAGTAAATATTTAAATAAATTAAAATAAAATAAATCATTTCAAATTAATTATTTAAAAAAATTAGTGTCATCTGACATTTTGGAAAACAAAACCAAGCAACCAACCAAATAAATAAATAAAAACAGGGAGATCTAAAATTTTTTGTAGATGTAGATTGATATGTAATATATGTCAATATATTGGTTATCAGCCTTAAAATACACTGTAAGTATTATTAGTCTTTGTGACCTTGGACCACAAAAATTCATACTTTTTTTTTTTAGATTTATACATCATCTGAAAGCTAAATAAATAAGCCATGGATGTATGGTTTGTTAAGATAGGACAATATTTGACTGAGATACAACTATTACAAAATCTGGAATCTGAGGGTACAAAAAAACTAAATATTGAGAAAATCGCCTTTAAAGTCTAAATGAAGTTGCAATGCATATTACTTATCAAAAATTAAGTATTTTGATACATTTACTGTAGAAAATTGACAAAATATCTTCATGGAACATGGTCTTTACTTAACATCCTAATGACTTTTGGCATAAAAGGAAAAATCGATCATTTTGACCCATACAATGTATTGTTGGCTATTGCTACAAATATACCTGTGCTACTTAAGACTGGTTTTGTGGTCCAGGGTCACATTTTTGAAAATCTCCATATCGGTGCATCCCTAGTCAGCATTATCCATTTTATGTATAATTCTGTTAATCATTCCATGTTCAGTTTCCACGTGGAGTGTAATTGTGCTGAGGTAGACTAATTGTAGCGTGCATTTCTCACACATTGTTCGCGCCGTAAGCATGTTCTGCATAAGCACCTGTTTCGTGATAACGTGTTTTGCTTTTGTTTGCTTAATTGTGCAGGCCTGCTGGTGCTGAATTATCTTCTATAAGGCGCTCACTCGAACGTGTTCCTACACACACAATAATCAGGTACGATCAGAGGGAAGTGCTGTGGCAGACCGTACGCCTGTACTGCCATTCATCACGCCCCACACAACGCTCACATCGCTCCTCATTATAAAGCTCCGTCTCTACAAAAGCAGAGAAAAAACACAGCCTCTCCTACACACTTTTTCATTCTCAATTTCCCTCTTTTTTTTTTCTGCCCATCTGTCTCGTTCCCTGGTCTGTTTCCTTTCTATCCCTGTTTCTGCTATACTCTTTTGCCCTCAAAAGCTTTGCTTTGTTCCTCTCAATCTGTTCCTCCCCACCCCCGTTTACCCCCCTCCTCTTCTCTTTAGCTGAGCTCTAGTATTAAGGTACAGCAGCGGTGGATATCGGTGTCTCCCATGCTGTGCTTTAGACTTGTGTGTGTGTGTGCGTGTGGTATGTTTGCATGTGTATTTGTGTCCATGGTTGAGACAGCATGGCTTTATCACCGAGTTAAGCACTGTCTGTTTTGACTCTTTAAGAAGGCCAGCTCTATCTGTAATCCCACCCAGCTGATTGTCACTAATCAGAGCTGTCTTTCTCTCTTGGCTTCTTCAGTGTATCTCACATAAACCGGGGAAGAGGATGGATAGGATCATTAACATTACTTAAAGATAGCGCTAGCCTTGTGGCCTGCAACACTAAGGTTGCTGGTTTAAAAGGATTCACTGTTAGTAGAGTTACTGAAAGCAGGGTGTTAAAGGGATAGTTCACCCAAAAATGAAAATTCTGTTATTAATTACTCACCCTCAGGACCTTCCTTTATATTCAGAACAGAAATTAAGATATTTTTGATGAAATTCAAGAGCTTTTGGACCCTGCGTAGACAGCGATGCAACTAACATGTTCAAGGCCCAGAAAGGTAGTAAGGACATTGTTAAAATTGTCCATGTGACACCAGTGGTTCCACCGTGATGTTTTGAAGTTATGAGAATAAAATTATTCTTATGAGAGTTCATAAGAGTACAGAAGGCATGGTACTAGTGGCACTCTTGTGAACACTGACATGGAAGA
>JAHKKF010537063.1:14923-30538 GCA_019740295.1 Labeo calbasu
GTTCTCATAGCTTCATAAAATTAAGGTAGAACCACTTATGTCACATGGTCTATTTTAATGATGTCCTTACTACCTTTCTGGGCCTTGAATTTAGTGGTTGCGTTGCTGTTTATGCAGGGTCAGAAAGCTCTTGGATTTCTTAACGAAAATATCTTGATTTGTGTTCTGAAGATGAACGGTCTTACAAGTTTAGAAAAACATGAGGATGAGTAATTAATGATACAATTTTTCATTTTTGGGTGAACTAACTCTTTAAAGTATTGCCGCTGTGGACTTAAACAGGGCATTCAACCCTGTTGTAAAATGCTTTGAATGAAACAGGCCTGGTAAATGACAAATCCGCCCACAGTGGTGTCATGTTGTCCCTACAAATTAACTGAGTATTTACAGTATCTGGATCAGGTCCAGGTACATCAGCCCTGGCTTTTGGCCACCTTAAGCTTAGCCACCAACCCCTGCAGCCCACCCGACCTTCAGAACCAAGCTTTGTCATTTTCCCAAGATTCTGTGTTGATTATTAGGGTTTTCATTTAGGATTTAAAAGGATAGTTCACCAAAAAATGAAAATTCTGTCATTAATTACTCACCCTCATATCATTCCGAACCTGTAAGACCTTCGTTCATCTTCTGAACACAAAGTAAGATACTTTTGATGAAATCCGAGAGCTTTCTGACCCTGCATAGACATCAACGTAAATATCACGTTCAAGGCCCAGAAAGGTATTAAGGACAATGTTAAAATAGTCCATGTGACATCAGTGGTTCAACCGTAATTTTATGAAGCTGCAAGAATACTTTTTTGTGTGCAGAAAAACAAAAATAATGACTTTATTCAACAATGTCAGTCAGATAAACTCAGTATCCAGTGGCCATTAAAATGGCTGGGTATTCTGCACAGTCATTCCTTTACATCTGTTTTGACGTATTGCGATTGTATATGAAGTTGACATTTGCTTTTATTTTGGCCCCATGCCAAGTTATATGAATGGGTGTGTGTGCGCATGTGTGTGCGTGTGTATTGGGTAGGGGCCGGTCAGAGTGCTTGCTGTCTGTTAATGCTACAGCTTGGCTAATTTGTTCCATGGTTTGCTCTCTGTGTTGGTGGTTAGCAGGGGGTGAGCATTGTCCTTCATTACCCTAATCACTGTGAAATGACTCCAGCGGACATTATCCAGGACTGAATATAAAGGGGCGAGTGCATATCGCACATTAGGAACTGTTGTTGAGAAAGAAAGAAAGGTCTAGGTAAATAAACTTGTTTCTTGCACTGTAGAAAATAAGCTTAAATAAGCAAATATCTAGCCTTGTTTAAAGTTTTAGTGTGTTTACTTTATTTAGCAAGCATGTTTACTAAGATGAAAATGTGTGTGCTCATGTAAACATTACCAACTGGCCTATTTATATGTTTGCTCATTAGCATTACACACACGTTTACTGGCATATTGGCAGTTTATTTGGTGTGGTTTATTTTTTGACATCAAAAAGTTTGATGATTTCCATATGTCATGTATGCCAGCATGATTTTGTTGCAAAAGCTTCTTGAGCTTTTAATACATTTTAGTATTATAACAACGTTCTGTAAGTATGCATTTGTGTAGTACAAATATAGTTGGAATACTTATGTCAATGGGTATTGTCCTGTTGTTTGATTATTTCCGCATTTTCTGACATACTACTCATTTGACGTAGTGCTTTTCACCTATAACAAGAGAGTAGGCATATTCATATGCAGAGTTCATCTTTTTAAATCTCCCTATATTTCTTTATACAGCAGTTCCTTAAATTTGGTCGTAATAGATTGACGACCTAGACTCCTAACGTTTATGGAAAGGTGTGATTCCCCAGTCTGTTTCTGTAATGACTGTGGAGACAGTATCTCATAACACTCATAACGCTGCACCCCTTCTATGGTTTGAATATCATCAAGGTCAGAGTGAGCTCACGTTAAATATTCATGAGGGGTTTTACTACTCTCATTCGGTTGTTTTTTGCCTTCCTCTCTCTCTCACTATCCCCAGATTCGGACCCCCCTCCCTTTACCTTTTCCCTTTCTCTCAGTTCTCTTTCACACTCACAGCGATATCTTTCCTTTGCATCTCTTTATAGCTTTTAGTCCCAGCTGGCGCAAGTGATTCTGGTGTCTCCGCATCTAGAAATCAATCCCAAATCAACACACACCCACCACAATGGTGCACGTGCTTCTTACCTCGGCCCCCGGCACCTACCCCGGTTCCCTATTGCGTGAAGAATAGCGCAACCCTTGATAGCAGGGCAAAGTGATAACAGAGAGTGATTGCAGGTGGATGCTGGATTAGTAAAGGAGAGCGAGACTGTACGGGTGAGTGCGAGCGAGAGAAAGAGAGAGAGGAGGGGGGAATGGGAGGTGCTGTATCAGCCAGGCTGAGCCAGGACGCAGTAGCCGCACAAGCAGCGCGCTGAGCTGAGGGATCTATTGTTCCTCTGGCTTTTTTATTTTTTCTCCTCCACTCAGACCTCATTCTTCTCCACTGACCCAGAGAACACAGTGAAGAATAAATAAAAGGAGGGAAAATAGAGGAGTTAGTGGAGAAAGAGAGAGACAAGTGGATTACCCTTTCCTGGAGGAACCGCGTACAGAAGAGTGAGAGGGACAATAGCAGGCACACTTTCCCCTGTGCCGCATCTTCTCGTGCATACATCTCCTGCTGAGTGTGTGTGTATCGTGCGGGTCTGTTTGGCCAGACTTGAGCCGTGTGGATCTATCTGGCCGGGCTGAAGCCATGGGGCTGGCCAGCAGGGCGGCAGGAAGAGGGGGCACTTCAGCAGGGGCTCTTGCCACCCTCTTCAGAGTAGCTCTGCTCTTTTTTGGGCTTCGGGATATCCAGACGCAAACAGTCGCCAACACAAAACCCACCTACATCTGGCAAACAGGTATGGCTGTTTTTTCTAAGCATAAGTCTGTGCTGAAAATCTGTGTTCTGTTGTGCTCAGAGACAGACTTGTGATGAGACATTGATGTCAGAGTCAAAATTAGATTGTCCCAGTGAAAGTACATTCATCGGAGGTTACTTTTAATAGCTAATGGTATATCTAGGCACTTAGTTCTTGTCAGAGAATATGCTGTTGCTGAAGAGTGCTTGATATTTCAGAATGTGTGGGATGGTCTTCGATTCACTGGTAACCCACCACACTTTCATGAGATGTGTTGCCCCCATAGTACATCGTCCAAGATAAGAGGCATGATTGATTCTCTAAAGGAAGCATGAACTTGATTAGTGTGCAATAATTACAGCCGTGAATAAGTAGCTCAAAACAAGTAGTAGGTTTGTTTTGAGAATACTGGTGAATATTTGAGATGTCTGAAGTACCTGCAGAGTCATACTCTAGTTAAGATATGTGGTTGGTGGAATGTAGAGCAGGTGTCTTTTCCTCAGCGTGTTTAGTGAGTGTTAATAGGTTTTGGGGGTAGTATTGGGGTGCAGATTTGTCATGTATGGGACGTCACCAGCAGTGGAAGTGGGGGGTTGNGGTGGAATGTAGAGCAGGTGTCTTTTCCTCAGCGTGTTTAGTGAGTGTTAATAGGTTTTGGGGGTAGTATTGGGGTGCAGATTTGTCATGTATGGGACATCACCAGCAGTGGAAGTGGGGGGTTGGAATAAGCTGCAGGGGGTGAGTCTGTTTCGGGTGCACGTTGGGATGGGGAGGGGTAGGACGAACTGGGATGCTGAAATGGTTCCTCTGGACTGGCCAGAGATCGATGGGTCATTTGGCCAGGATCTCAGGCGGGAATGGATGGAGATTTTCTGGATCAATTATAGAGGGTGCAGTGGGGCCACTGGTGTCCTGCTGGAGTTGATCAATGCACAGCTTCACGGCTGGACAGGATTGAGATCCAGCAGGATCAATGGTGAATTCTGAACTCTCTGGTAACTCAGAATGAGCCTGATCAATGTATGGGGTGCAAATCTGGAGAACTAGGTGTTCAATAGATCTATGGATCGGATGTAGATTCTTTTAAAAGCACACTATAAAGCATCCGCTGTTTATCTGACAACGCAAATGATGTGAGGGTTCAAGGAGAAGGGGTACATTTTAATGCTGTTCTGTCTGGCAAAATGACTGTTACTTTTATTCTAGCATGTCTTTACGTCAATCTGCTTGTTTAGTGTAGTTTTCTAGTGGTACTGGGAATATCATGGTAATGTGGTGCAGTATCCTGCCCCCACTACTGTGACTGAGTGCAGGAGATTAAACATGGGGTGAGGGAGGACAAGCAGATTGGCTGAAGCAAGTTAACCTACATTCAGCAGAGTCTCGCTTTTGCATTTCCCATTCATGGGAAGTCCCAAAACTGAACTCAAGTGTCTGGCAAGTGCTCAGCCTCAAAATCCCAAGCAAGGCCAGTTATACAATCCTCAAGGTTTTGTCGAAAGCATCTGTCTCCTCCCGTTGTTGTTATTTTTCCTTTGCTTTCAGAGTTCTCCAATAATTGACTCAGTATTTGTAGTGTTTTGATATGTAGGGGCAGCAAAGCGAAGAGACTTGTACAACAGTGTTAGTCTATCTGCAGGGCTCATATGGGACCAAATCCGTTTTTTGATGAGCGCACAATAAATTTTGTGGCTATGACAAATGGCCCTGGCAGTGTGCATCAGTACAAAGGCTGATGTTCAGCAGTCAGCAGAGAGCTTATTGTAAGAAAAACATTCTCTGTAGTTCCCCTTGGATTGTCCTAGATGGAGAAGGGTGGCAGAAACCTGAATTTGTTCTGTGGCAGCACTTTGCATGGTCTTTTGAGATGTGCAAGACACTGTAACTTTCAGTTCTCAAAACATCCTCCTCAGTTTTATCGAAACTAGGCTACAGAATGACTTTGCTCGTCAGACAAATTAATACATCAACAACAAATATGCCCACCATATTTAGATATCAACAACCATTTGGGTCGCCAGAAGGCTGCTCATTTCACATTCAAAGGGGGTGTTTCTGAAAGGCAAAGCAGCAAGAAATTCTTTAATTTTAGACTCTAAGAGTGGAAGGAAACCTGCAAGCTGTCAATCATCTATAATTTATTTCAGACCTGAAGGATTTGACAGTGCAGTGTGTTTTTACATGTCCCTATTTTCAGGGCTGTGAGGCTGTATTCGACAACTCTGGGGAAGAGTCTGGCCCAGTTTATTGCCTTGTATCTTCCAATCTTACACTGTAAACAGTACCCCTTTTTAACACCATTGCTGTGAAGGCCATATTGGGATCACGACTTCATTTTGTAAACAGTCTCAAGTTTCAGTGCTGCTCTGCACACTGTATTGCTTTCTCTTCCAGGGGTTTACCTCTGCATGACCGTCACTCTCCAGGGCCTCTATGTGGGCCATTCCCTGCCCTACAGCTGCCTGAAAAAACACATACACGCTGATCTTAATCGACAGGGTTGAACTCTCTCCCTGGTCAGCATTGTGCCTAGTGGTGGCGTACAAGCGGGAGGAAGCTATTGAGTCCGGCAGGACCCTTCCCCCATTCACCCCGCCCATCCAGTCCAGCAGATGAGACGCCTTTTATTTCCTTAGAATGTGTGAATCTGCCTTTACAGCCCCATTCACTAATGTCAACCCTTCTGTTTCCTTCTTTCAACACCTTTCACCTTCTCCTTCAGCATTCTTTTCTTTAGGTCAACCTTTGACCCTGTGGTTAAAAGGGTCTTGGAAGGGCATGTCAGTGCAGGGGACATAGGGGATCTATCGGCGACAGAAGTCGAAGTGTCAAACGGTTAATTCAAACATTTTAACTCAGTCAGACTTCAATACCAAATACGCCACCTGAGGACTGCGCAACAAGACTCTCTTTAGGCCCTTGGATCCTAGGGAGAATGCATCCATGTGCATCTCGGCTTCCTCAGTGTCCTCTGATATGGCTAATCATGGAGAAAAATAGAGGAGGAAAACATATGGAAGTGTGCAAACATTCCCTAGGCGATCAAGCTGTAATTATGCCCAACCATCAGCCTGATTTTCGCGTGCCGAGTTAGACGCAACCATTACGAGGAGGGATGAAATGGAGTTCACTTTCGGATTCATCAAGTGCCAAATTGCTGCTGCTTGTCTGGGTACTTTACTTGAGTACGGGTCCAGCTGCTCACAACAACCTGCCTGACAAGTGCCGCCTACCCAGAATGGTCCGCCTTGTCACATGGCTGTTTAGCTGTCTTATGGTTTTTGCCATTTTCAACGCTTCTCCTCTTTAATTGTGCGTATCAATGTTCTCAGCCCTAGCAGTTTTGCGCTAGGTCATCTCCTCCCGCTGCCGTTTGCTGCTTTAGGTTAGCATCTATGTGCTCCCTCGCTCTTTTCTTCTTCGGTCCTGGAGAGCGAGGGGAGAATCCTGATGAGTGCTCGCCAAAGGATGACAAAAGACAGACTGACAGTGTGATTTGTTCCACTTGCCCCCTTCTCTCTTTCCCTTTTCTTTTGCTCACACATGCATGCTTGCACTCGCGCACCTCATTAGTTTGCTAAGAATGGATTGCTGCCTGCCTGTGCGTGGGGGAGCGGTTGTAATTACCTGGGTGTGTGGCGCAAACCCTTTTTTCATATCTAAAGGCAGCTTTCTGGCAGAAGATGCTGAGACGGCAGCTTCTGCTTTTTTTTTTGTCCACTGACAAATTTGTGTTCATCAGATGTATTTAGTCCATAACACCAATGAAACTGATGATGATTTCGAAAATTAACTCAGGAACTGCCCTTTGATTTCAGACTTAGTCAGATAATCTTGTAACTGATTACAGTACTAAACACATTAGCGGAGTAGCACAGTTTGTTCCTGATGCTTTTCTCCTCTCTCATTACAGCTCACGTTCCTGTAATAGGCCGCTTAGCTTTCCCGAAACGTGCAAAGGGATTGAACTCATTATGCTAAACCGCTTTAAATCAACACCTGAGTCATACACTTCTTGTCCAATGCCACACATAGAAGGCCATGAAAAGAGTCAATTTGTGTCTTTATTCTCCCACCCAAATGCATTTCCTATTGAAGAAAGTTGTGTTTGAGATTATGGGTTGAGTTACAGTGTGTATGTCACTTGTTCACTACTATGTTATGTCTTAGACACACGCTTGAGTGCCAAGCTTGTCTCTGAGGAGCTGAGCTGAGCAGTGCCATACTTTATTGCATAGCGACTTTTCTGATGGAGATATAAATAGCAGACAGGTTGAGCCATGCAGCAGCTGAGCTCCGGCTCTAGATCTGCGCTACAGACGCTAATAGGAGAGAACCTGGTGGATATGGGAGCGAAAGATGGAGAATAAACAAGCACAAAAAGACTGTTTGTCATCTTAGTTGATTCTTTGGTGGTGGGCTACATTTTCACAGCGCGCTTGGATAAACGCATTTGAGCAGATGATCGCTGCCTCGCACACAATGAAACACCTGCAGCTTTTGGCATTGGCGGCACAAGCTGGCACTGTAGCAGAAACTAAATAATACCTCTCTGATAGGTAACCTCAAGGTTTAGTCTGATTTTAATTATAGTGGCAGACAAAAAAATCCCTATGGATGAATGAAAATTTCTTCATTAACAATACTCACACACCCGTGTACAATGAATTAACATGCACACACAAATATGTGACCCTGGACCACAAAACCAGTCTCAAAAGATTACTCCACTTCCAGAATATAAATTTCCTGATTATTTACTTACCCTCATGTCATCCAAGATATTCATGTCTTTCTTTCTTCGGTCACAAAGACGTTTTTTTGAGGAAAACATTTCAGGATTTTTCTCCATAGAGTGAACTTCAGTGGTGCTCAACGGATTGAAGGTTAAAAATTTCAATGCAGCTTCAAAGGGCTCTACACGGTCCCAGTAGAGGAATAATGGTCTTATCTAGCGAAACATTTGACCATTTTCTAAAAAAAATTATATTTATACACTATACACAAATGCTCGCCTTGTCTAGCTCTGTGATGCGCATGCGTACTTTGTGCACTCCGGTTCAAGACAGTTAGGGGATGCCGAATAACTCCCATCTCAACTTCAAAATCACCCTACATTGCTGTTTTACCTTTTTTTGTAAAGGGCGTTCTTCTTTGCACTGGGTCTGTAGGATGATTTTGAAGTTGGAGGAGAAAATGAGATGGGAGTTTTTCAACATACCTTGACCCGGAGTGCACAGAGTACACATGCGCATCACAGAGCTAGACAAGACAAGCATTTGAGGTTAAAAAGTACATAAATAGTCATTTTTTTGTGGAAAATAACTGATTGTTTCCCTAGATAAGACCCTTATTCCTCAGCTGGAATCCTGTAGAGCTGTTTGAAGCTGCATTGAAACTGCATTTTTAACTTTTAATCTGTTGAGCACCATTGAAGTCCACTATATAAAGAAAAATCCTGGAATGTTTTCCTCAAAAAACTTAATTTCTTTGTGACTGAAGAATGACATGAACATCTTGGATGACACAAGGGTCAGTAAGTTATCAGAAAGATATTTTGTAAATTTCCTGCCGTAATTAAACCAAAACTTAATTTTTAATTACTAATATGCATTGCTAAGAACTTCATTTGGACAACTTTTTGCACCCTTTTCGCACCCTTCCAGATCAAATAGTCTAAATAGTTGTATCAAAATATTGTCCTATCCTAACTGACATACATCAAAGGAAAGCTTATTTATTCAGATGATCTATAAATCTTACTGTCAAAAAATTGACCCTTATGACTGGTTTTGTGGTCCAGGGTCACATATATGTTTGTATAATATATTGTGTTCACAACTGCGTTGTAGTAATTTAGCAATTTTGCTTCTCTGGTCTTGGTGTGTAATAAGCTGAGTGTAATACGTGCGTTTGAGCGTAAGTGAGACTTTCCTGTCCTTCTAATCAGCTAACTGTAATCTGACTTGACCTTTTAGAGTCCAGAAAGCATTTAGATCGAATGCCAAGTATCTGTTAAGTATCAAGCTAGCTAACTATATGAAACTGTTGAGTGTTACAGAGTCCTTTCAGTTTGTGTGTGAGCATAGAGTGTGAATGTAAACTGGACAAAATCCTTTCTTAACTATCTGATCATCCAAAAATGTGTAAGCATTTGTGTAGACTTGCATAATTACTACATTTATTTTACTTTTAAAACACAATTTAAGCAGTGTTTTTTTCAACCTTTCAACCTCAATCAAGTCTTCACAATTCACAAGAAAGAAAAAATATGAAATGCATGACACATTGGTGGAAGTAGCAGTATGTTGATGTGGAAAGGTTAGCATCTCTCCACTTAAATGGCAGCTTGTCAAATATCTACTTATTTTGCCACCCACTCAACACCTTTATTTTCACATCTACACACTTTCATTCTTATTTTCACCTCCTTCATTTATTTATTTTCATGCATACACATATCCACTCCACTCTAATCAATGCAAGGCTGCAACAAAATACTCGGATTGAAATTTGGGCAGTTCCTACAAATGGATCTCTGCCAAAATTCTGTGAAATCTACTCAAAACAAACAAACAAACAAACAAAAATCAGTTTTTCTTATCACTTATCACTTGTTCGTTTTTTCCCCATGATGTTTTAATAACCTAGTAGAGATACTTCTGTTTGCTCTTCTTTTGGGAGCTTAAAATAGATCATTTTCTGGGAAATAAAAGAGAGTAGACAAACACTGGTGAAGTGGGAGAGAACATTTTATCCATGTCATTTTTCATGGCCAGGTCTGCAGGGCTTACTGTAAGTGAGTTACCAGGGACCCTCAATTCATCATAGTTACGGCGAGCACTCAGCCATACTCCCTGATGGAACAGCCCCCAGACTTCCGTTTTTCCCACAATGCACCATTACACACAACCTACCCCGTTGGCTTCGTTGCTTGTTTTGTATTCAGTGGCAGAAAGTGTCCTGACAGTGAAGCTCTCTAATGCTCTAATGTAAGTGTATGTAAAATGATTGTGTGAGACCATCAGCTTGAAACTAAATACCTTAGCACAACTTGAGGATCTTGAGACTGACAGTACTGCAAGTGTTTAAGGATGACATTGCTTCAATCACATCTGCTATGCAAACTCCTTCATATAATGCAGTCAGTATGTGATTGCTTGAGAGATGAATGTGTCTTGACAAGTAAATTTGGTGGAAAATTGGCGTAAAATGTCTGTTATTATTTCAAATGGTTTACTTATTCACAGTAATCCAACTAACTCCTAATCTTTATGTATGTCATGCCAGTGCTTTGACACATAAACACACACACTGTACGTGTGTCGTTTATATTGCATGTTAAATATAATGTTAAGTCTCTAAAGATGTCATCTTTAAAGTATAGGAGATAGAAAAATAGTCAAAGAGACTGTTTACAATAATCTAAACGGGAAGGCTTTAGACTAAGTCTAGCATTACTCATATGTGGACGCTTGATGGATTATAGATTAGGCTATTCAAAAACATTATTTAGAGCATCCTAAGAAGATTTGTAAATTATAGCCTATTGAACTACGCCCTTAATGTGCCGTGTTTGCAAAATAATAATACTAGAAATGGTTATGTCTATACAGCGTTGAGTATATGTAATTGATCATTTTTCCCATAGGCACACATGGATGTTTCCGTAATATTCTCATAATCTAGTTATGCAGCATTGTGTATGATGCTATTTGGGATTGTTTACAATGTCCAATGGCTCATCCGCAGCTGTGGCAGCACACAGAGCAGCCCATGGATGATTCATGACTCACAATTGTCCTGTTAAATATGCTTTACTAGAGTGTTTTCCACTCACAACATGGAGTAGTTGAGCTTCAGATCATTTTATAGTGCTTCTAAAGCATCCAACAGCAAAAAAGAAGCAGTTCTTACGGCTAATATTGGACATCTTAGATTTGGTCTCTGCTGTTATCTAATTGCACAGTTCAATCTGTCCTGTCAGGCACATAACAGGGCACCTTTCTCCAGTTTGCATTTGAGGTTAAAAAGTACATAAATGATCATTTTTTGTAGAAAATAACCAATCGTTTCCCTAGAAAAGACTCTTATTCCTCAGCTAGGATCCTGTAGAGCCGTTTGAAGCTGCACTGAAACTGCATTTTAACTTTAAATCTGTTGAGCACCATTGAAATCCACTATATAGAGAAAAATCCTGGAATGTTTTCTTTAAACTTAATTTCTTTGCGACTGAAGAAAGACATGAACATATTGGATGTGACAATATGACATCATACTGCTCAAGCCCCACCCACAACCACTGACAGAGTGTCCCGTATTAGCATATTTCAGCCCTCAGCCAGTTGTACGCTGTCCGCCATTTTCTCAACGCTTGAGTAGCTGTAGCGACAAAAATGTCTCATAAGCAATGCAGGTGTTTTGTAGTTGGATGTAAAAGTGAACATAAGAGTCTTCATTTTCTCCCGACATCAGCGATACCGAGAACGCAGTAGATTAGTTTTGTTTTTGATGTAAAACGCCACCGAATACACAAAAAATGTAAGAGAGGGGTGGAGTTACCAGTAGCTCATTATCATTTAAAGAAGCCACATTTCCATTACCCTTAAAATTGCGCAAATTGAAATTGCAAATTGAATATACACCTAATGGATGTCATGTCAATTTCGCAAAAACTTTACCAAAAAAAAGTTTTTATGCTTGCATGAGGCGCTTTTCAGGCAATTGAAAAAAGGAAAATATCGCAAGACTGCAATGAAAACTCTTTTTTTCTCCATTTTTTCCATTAAAAGTCACATGATCAATCTTTAATGTACTCTAACCTCCACGAAACACCGCTCTTAAGTATAAGGTGCTTTCCTTGCCATTAAAGGAGAAGTCCATTTCCAGAACAACAATTTACAAATAATTTACTCACCCCCTTGTCATCCAAGATGTTCTTGCCTTTCTGTCTTCAGTCGTAAAGAAATTATGGGTTTTGAGGAAAACATTTCAGGATTTTTCTTCATATAATGGACTTGATTGGTGCCCAGATTTTGAAGTTCCAAAATGTAGTTTAAATGCAGCTTCAAAGGGCTCTAAACGATCCCAGCCGAGGAAGAAGGATCTTATCTAGTGAAACGATTGGTCCTTTTTTTTGGAAAATAAAAATTTGGATACTTTTTAAGCACAAAAGCTCCTGTAGCACAGGCTCTGGGATGCGCGTTCACATACTATTGAATAATGCTGAAAGGTCACACCGAACGTAGGCGGAACTGCAGACCCAGTGTTTACAAAGTGAATGTGCAAAGACTAAGGAAGTGCAAGTAAGTCAAACGCTGTTTACATATAAAAAGGTACAACAATGTCAGATGAGTCTGAAGTTGTAGGAGAGTTTTTCACCATTCTCTAAATTTTTTAACAGGTGTACTCACCTCTTATCTGACAAGTTTTCGGGTTTCTCGTTCATCACGTGACAGCCCCATAAGATGTACGACCTAATAGGATGTTGCGCATGCGCGACTGAACGAATCACTCTCTGAGACGACTCGTTCTTCCCGAGTCACATTAAAGATCCATACAAAATGAATGAATCATTCAAGAATGCGCATTCCAGAGCTTGTGCTACACAAGCATTTGTGCTTAAAAAGTATACAAATTTTAATTTTTTTTTAAAAAATGACTGATCGTTTCGCTGGATAAGACCCTTCTTCCTCGGCTGGGATCATTTAGAGCCTTTTGAAGCTGCTTTTAAACTGCATTTTGGAAGTTCAAAATTGGGGGCACAATTGAAGTCCATTATATGAAGAAAAATCCTGAGATGTTTTCCTCAAAAACCATAATTTCTTTATGACTGAAGACAGAAAGACATGAACATCTTGGATGACAAGGGGGTGAGTAAATTATTTGTAAATTTTTGTTCTGGAAGTGGAATTCTCCTTTAATGCTTGGATATCCCCTTATTTACCCTGCATTACGGCTCTGACACGGCAACCAGAGCTGATCGCGACCACTCTAGTTCCATGCTGATTCACTAAAGATACATGCATACGTCTCCTTCGATTGAAAATAATGGCTAGTGCAGCAGCTGCAATATATGTAAACCTACCCACATCCGTCACCAGGACTTATCGCCAGGGAAAAAAAAAATAATAACATCGGTTAATGCCATCAATTCGCAATAGGTTGTTTATCAACATATATAAAATATCGCAAAAGTTTTGCACAAATCTGTAACAGAGACCCGGCTAGAGAAAAGGGTGTTGTTTTACACTACCATTGAGGTATTTTAGCCAAAGTATGTTGGTGACATTTCATGAAGACCCTAAAGAATCATAGCAACTTGTGGAAAATAAGCATCTGATGTTCCCTTTAACAAATTTTCATGAATCTGAGGAAAATAAATAGGAACTGGTTTGTCACAGGACTGATTATAGTCTGAGAATGAGTTTGCTAATAACTCTGTTAGATGTGTAGCCAGTGCCTTTGGATGGCAGTGCCATGCACCTTCTCCATCTGTCTCTTTCATCCCCTTCTTTTTTTGCTGTCCTCTGCAGACATCTGCCTTTCCACTTCATTTCCCCACCAGCCCTTCTGCAGTCACCCTCTATTCCATATTGGATGTTGTTTTGCTGCAGATGTTGTCTGGAAAAGTTTCCAAGAAACTACTGAAATGAGACGTGTTTCGGTGTCAGTTGTCAACGAGGCGATGGAAGGGGTTTGATGAAATCTGATGTTATGTTCTGACAAATAGGGAAATGCAAGGCATATGTGTACGAATTGAGGTTGACGTCCATCTATCAAGGTTGTTCAGCTCAGCCGTCCATTCTCGTGTAAAGTTACGCCCCAGTTGATTGTTTACTGTCAGGACTGGTAAATGGAAAATCACCATGGTCTGTACAGTGCTTTTATCTTTAAAGTGCTGTAGTTTGTTATCTGTTGAACGTCCATGCAAACATAACAAAGGTAATTGTTTTGCATTACTTTCTCTCAGGCTCTTTGAACAAAAAGGCAGTCGGGTTTTGTTTTGACTTTGCGTTCTTTCACAGATCAGTCAATGAGATTTATCATTATACACACTAAAATGTCAGCTTTGTTGTCACTGAATTACATTTGCTGAGTGAATTTTGTTATCAAGCTCTTTTTCCCCGAGTATAATCAGTCATGGCATGCGGCGAGTTGGCTTCAGTCCATTCAGGAGCTTGATTGCTCAACTGTGTTGTTGTTAAGCTCTACTCCCTCCACATTTCCTCAAGAGTAGCACTAGACGAGTCTCTCCAGATCTGATCATCAGCATTCAGGAAGTGTTTGTGTTTGAGAGATGCAAGTCACATTACATAGTGCCCCTTGCCAGCTGTAGGGCAGACAGATTTGAAGGTTGTAAAGAGGCACAGGATGACTGCAGTGTTAAATTGAGGTAATTAATGCATATGATGGAGGATTACACACACATGTGCTGGCTGACATGACAGTTGTCTTGACTAGTTTTTGATAGTAGTTTTAGGTTATGCCACATGTGCTATTTGCGGTCAGCTGTGATTGAGTTATTGTGTGAGTATAATAGTCTAATAATAAAAGAGAGAAGGATGAGATGAGTTACTGGGTAGTGTTTGTTAACCCCAAATGAGCCAACCTGACACATGTAATAGAAAACAGGCCATTTATATATATATATATATATGCCTGTTTTCGCTACTGAATAAAAAAAAATGTGCAATTGTAGATATAAACTCGCAATTGTGAGTTATAAAGTCAGATTTGCGACATATAAACGTGCAATTTTGACATTAAAGTCGCAATTCTGAGAAACAAAATCATAATTACAAGATATAAATTTGCAATTCTGACTTTTTTCTCAGAGTTGTGAGTTTAAATCTTGCAATTCTGACTTTTTTTCAGAATTGTGTTATATAAACTTGCAATTAAGAGGTATAAAGTCAGACAAACTTGCACTAGTGAAAAATGAACTCGCAATTCTGAGAAATAGTCTCAATTCTGAAAAAAGTAACAATTCTGAGAAATTAAGTTTATATTTTGCAATTATGACTTTATAACATGCAATTGTGAGTTGTTAAATCATAATTGCGAGATGTAAACTTGCAATTCTGAGAAATAAACTCGCAATTTTGAGAAATAAAGTTGCAATTCTGAAAAAAGTAATGTGAAAAAAAAAGTTTTTATCTTGCAGTTCTGACTTTATAACACGCAGTTCCGAGTTAAGTCTGAGAAATAACGTTTTTATCTCTCAATTCTGTCTTTATAACATGCAGTTGTGAGTTATTAGATAAGAATTGTGAGATATAAACTTGCAATTCTGAGAAATAAAGTCATAATTCTGAGAAATAAAGTCGCAATTCTGAAAAAAGTAACAATCTGAGAAGTCAAGTTTATATCTCGCAATTCTAACTTAATAACAGGCCATTGTGAGTTATTAAGTAAGAATTGTGAGATATAAAATTGAAATTCTGAGAAATAAACTCGCAATTTTGAGAATTGAAGTCGCAATTCTGAAAAAAGTAATGTGAGAAATAAAGTTTTTATCTTTTATCTTTACGCAATTGCGAGTTAAGTCAGAATTGTGAGATATAAACTCACAATTCTGAGAACATAATCTTTATTTCCCCTCAAAACTGGACTTCATAACTCGCGATTGCGAGTTTATATCTTATAACTTTTATAAAAAAGTTCACAATTGCATTAAAAAAAGTCAAATTGCAATTGTGAGAA